>SJYT01030882.1:765765-878649 GCA_006410635.1 Cephalophus harveyi
GGGTGGGGCGGGGCGGGGGGAGACAAGGGGCCGGCCTGGGACCCAGAGATGTCACCCTCCTGTCAAGGCCACCTGCATGCCAGGCCTGTGCTGGGTGTGAGGGCAGGCAGTTCCTGTGACTTTTAACTGACTTTTATAAGTCTTGACGTCCCTGAAAACCGGTCCCAAGCTCTAACAAACTGACAGCTGGGGTTCAAAGAGGAAGCAAGCTCGGGCCCCTAGGCCTGTGTGAGATGCCCCCCGGGCACGGCGCCTCATTTCCCCAGGAGCTGAAGCTCAAGGATGAGGAGTGTGAGCGGCTGTCCAAGGTGCGGGAACAGCTGGAGCAGGAGCTGGAGGAGCTGACAGCCAGTCTGTTCGAGGTGCGGGCCCGGGGCACAGTGGGGCATGGGTCTGCTGGGCGTCCATCGCGCCCCCCGACTCACACAGAGCCTGCCCTCTTCCCAGGAAGCCCACAGGATGGTGCGAGAGGCCAACAGGAAGCAGGCGGCGTCAGAAAAGCAGCTGAAGGAGGCCCGGGGCAAGGTGAGGCCCTCCTCAGCCCGGACCTCCTGCCCACCTCCCAGCCCTGCCAGCGCTGGCCTTTGAGACCTAATCGGACCCTGGTGTGACCTGGGGGGCCAGCAGGGATGGGCCAACAGAGGCCCAGCAGGGAGGGGCAGAGGTCTGACACAATCCTGCTGAAATGTGCCAACTGGTATGGGAGCCCAGCGATCTGGGCCTCTAGTTGAGCTTCCAATGGACCACGGAGACCTTCTCAGGGGCTGGGAAGATCCTGTTAGCCCGTAATTTCTTTTCCTTCCTCCCATACCCCTTGCTGCTGCTGCTGCTGCTAAGTCGCTTCAGTCGTGTCCGACTCTGTGCGACCCCACAGATGGCAGCCCACTGGGCTCCGCCATCCCTGGGATTCTCCAGGCAAGAACACTGGAGTGGGTTGCCATTTCCTTCTCCAATGCATGAAAGTGAAAAGTCAAAGTGAAATCGCTCAGTCGTGTCTGACTCAGCGACCCCATGGACTGAAGCCTACCAGGCTCCTCCGTCCATGGGATTTTCCAGGCAAGAGTACTGGAGTGGGGTGCCATTGCCTTCTCCGATACCCCGCTTACACAGCAGCAACATCAGCAACATCAGTCTGGCCGTTTGAGCCTGGACAAGTAGCTTTATCCCTTGGAACCTGTTTGCCCATCTGCAAAAGTGTGAGGGCCAGGCTTGTTTCTGATTCCTGGGGACACATCAGTGGGAGGCCCAGCTGACTCCCAGACCCATGCACCTCAAGTGTCCTGGTTTCGAGGATGACCTTCGCCAGGCTGTATCTCCTCTTTGAACCTCAGTTTCCCCATCTGTGGTGGCTCCGACGATAAAGAATCTGCCTGTAATGCAGGAGACCTGGGTTCAGTCCCTGGGTCGGGAAGATGCCCTGGAGAAGGAAATGGCAACCCGCTCCAGTATTCTTTCCTGGAGAATTTCATGGACAGGGGAGCCTGGTGGGCTACAGTCCTTGGGGACAGAAGAATCAGATACGACTGTGCGACTAACACTTTCACTTTACTTTCCCTTTACTTTCCCTATCTGTAAAATGGGTATCTCAGCCCCTACCTCAGAGGCTGTTCCAAGGGTCACGGGTGGGGTTAGGTGCTGGTCACAGTTCTGAGCGGGGCTAGGGCAGCCGGGATGGTGTCAGCCTTGGGCTAACGTTACGGCCGTATCATCCTGGCCAGATTGACATGCTGCAGGCAGAGGTGACAGCCTTGAAGACACTGGTCATCACGTCCACACCAGCCTCTCCCAACCGCGAGCTGCACCCGCAGCTGCTCAGCCCCACCAAGGCCGGACCCCGCAAGGGCCACTTGCGCCATAAGAGCACCAGCAGCGCCCTCTGCCCCGCGGTGTGCCCCGTTGCGGGGCACATCCTCACCCCGGACAAGGAGGGCAAAGAGGTGAGGGGCGTCGGGCGGGCAGTGGGCGCGGTAAAGGGAGCCAGCACCCCCCGTCAGGCAGACAGCAGTGCCCAGTGGGGACCCGCCTGCCCCCCACCGTGGGACCAGGAGCCTGTCCTGCCCTCTCTGGGCCTCTGTGTCCTCTGGTCGTGAGGGCCAAGAGGGTTCCTTGTGGTATGAGGTGTCTGACCCTCAGGAGGGCATAGGGGGTCCCTGTCCAGGCAGGACCGCGGCTGTGATGTCCTTGGTTGTGGGTCTTGGGCACCTTAGTCTCCTCGCGTAAATGCAGATTCCTGGGACCACAGGAGCTCAGCTCCGGGCTGCACCAGGGAACGCCCTGCATGCCCACGAGGACTGTAGTGGGATTCAGGTTCAGGGTCTCTGAAGCCCAGGTGGCCCCAGCTCCGTCCTGCCCAGGCCTCCAGGGAGGAGGCCCAGGCCAAGCCTCTCCACCCCCTTCTGAGCTCTCAGCTGCTGACTGGCCTCTAACGTCTTCTTCCTCTGTCTTTCTCTGTGCCTCCGTCTGTCTGTCTGTCTTGCCGGCCCAGCCGGGGCTGCCTCCCCTCCTCTCCCTGCTCCTCTGCGTGGTCCCCAGCAAGGCGGCTCACCTCACCTACGAGCCAGCCTGGCAGCTCCCGCCTGGGGAGCTGCCCGTGGGCCTCACCTCTGCTACTTCCCTCTCCTTTTCCCGACAGGTAATGGCTCTGGAGAGGGGCCGGCCCCCTCCCCTCCCCCACTTCCAGCGTCTCACTCTGCATGTGCCTCGGGACAGCCACCAAGTTGTGCATGTTCTCTTCCGTGTGCACACACCTGTGTGTGCCCTGGGTCCCAGCTGGTCCCCACGTGTACTAGTGGGTACCTGCAGGGTCACTCTTCAACTGTCCCTCCTCAAGGAGGCTGCAAGGGTCTTCGGAGTGAGACCCCAGAGTGAGAGAAAGTCGCTCAGTTGTGTCCGACTCTTTGCAACCCCATGGGCTATACAGTCCATGGAATTTTCCAGGCCAGAATCACGGGAATGGGTAGCCTTTCCCTTCTCCAGGGGGATCTTCCCAACCCAGGGATCAAACCCAGGTCTCCTGCAGTGCGGGCGGATTCTTTACCAGCTGAGCCACAAGGGAAGCGCAAGACCCTGGGCCCACGTCTAATTCTCTAGTGCCAGGAAACTAAAAACATACCCGGAAGTGAAACTTGGAAGTTCGATTCTCAATCCTGCAGTGCAGAGGGAAGAGAAGAGTTCTCTAGGACTTGGCTCCCCTTCATGGCCTCAGGCCCAGCGGGCCCTGAGCTTCATCCTCCCTGGCTCCCCACCTCCTTGGTCCCTGCCTGTCTCTGCCACGCTGGCCACCCCCTCAGCGCCCTGACCCCCACCCGGCTCTCCCTGCCCCCACAGGTGGACACGACCCTGTTTGCAGAGTTCCAGGCCTGGAGGGAATTGCCCACCCTGGACAAGACCTCCCCGTTCCTGGAAAGGGTGTACCGGGAGGATGTGGGCCCCTGCCTGGACTTCACCATGCAGGAGGTGAGGCGGGCAGAGGGCGGCCTGCTGGAGGGCCTGGCCCCGTGGCCGGAGGCCAGCCCCTCATCGCCTCCTTCCGCCTCCCTGCTCCACCGCAGCTCTCGGCCCTGGTCCGGGCCGCCGTGGAGGACAACACGCTCACCATCGAGCCTGTGGCTTCGCAAACCCTGCCCGCGGTGAAGGTGGCCGCCGTTGACTGTGGTCACACAAAGTAAGCTTAGTGCCCTGCACCCTTCCTGCCCCCTGGGAAAGGCCTGCGTAGCTTTGGGCTGCCATCAAGGGGGTGGCGGGGAGGGCTGAACCTCAGGGCAGCCTGCTGGGTCCTGCAGGGGGACCCCAGGGTGGGCAGGGCCACCTGACCAGAGAGGGACAGTGGCTGCCCCCACGCAGGGCGAGGCGGCATCTGTGGCTGAGATGCTGCCTCTAGTTCCGGAGCTGGGGTCTCCCCCCACGGCTGGCCTGACCTGCTTCCCTCTCCACTCCCTCTCTCCCGCAGTGGGTTCCGGGCCCCGATTGACACGTAAGTGATGTCATTTGTTGACTCCACCTCCTGACAATGACCTAAGGGCCCTGGGATCTGGTCCTCTTTGCTTCTTAGCTGGCATGGGCAGGGCAGCATCAGAGCTAAGCTGCCGGCATGGGGCGAGGGCAGGCACTGGAGCGTGAGAGGCAGGCCCACAGTGGGAGCCTTGTCACGGAAGGGAACACTTGAGCCGGGTTTTGAAGGATGAATAAGTTTGCCAAGCAGGGAAGCGAGCTTCCCTGATGACTCAAGGGGGTTAAAGAATCTGCCTGCAATGCAGGAGATGTGGGTTCAATCCCTGGGTCAGGAAGATCCCCAGGAGAAGGAGATGGTTACCCATCTCCAGTATTCTTGCCTGGAGAATTCTGTGGACTGAGGAGCCTGGCAGGCTACAATCCATGGGTTTGCAAAGAGTCAGATATGACTGAGCGCTAAGCATGTACGCATGTAAGTAGGGAAGGGCCTTTGAGACAGAGGTAACAGAATGAGTAAAGTTATGAGAAGCCAGAATATTAATGGAAAACACCATTGGGTGGATAGTCACAGAGTCGGGGCTCAGGCCACAGAGCGCATATGGGACCAGTGTGTGAAGGGCCTCAAATGAGGTTTGGGCTTTAACCCACTAAAGCCAGCATTTCGCAGATCATCAATTAACAGTGCCTGAAAAGAGGATTCCCTGTTTGGATCCTGGAGGCAGCAATGGTTCTGCTAAGGCCTGCAGCCAAGGAGCCTATTTAACCTCCCTTTACTTGGGATTCTCCATAACTATTTCCTGGGCAGTAGGGAATGGTAGGCGGCTAGATGTGGGTTTGGGGAGTAGCCCTGGGCTGTCACATGGAGAAGAAGGGTAGAGATGAGGCAGAGAGCTGTTGGAATGAGTGAAGGCATCCAGGCCAAAGGTCCTACTGGCAGGACCTAGGACTTGGTGACCTAAGTGGAAGAGAGAGAAGACTCCTGCTTAGTTGGAGGAAGGGGCGACTGGGTCTCAGGGTTCCAAGAAAGAGGGGGGTGCGCATTTTTAGGGGGTGCAGAGGATGGAGCTTTGGTATACCTGGCCTGTGGTTGACTAAGCCCTCCTGTCCAACAGGAGTGAGGTGAGGGGGTCAGAGATGGGGTCCAGCTTGGCTTAAAAGTCTCATCCAGGGACTTCTGGGATTGCCCCCCTCCTTGTCTGGGCTCCAGGCTCCTTGGGAAGCTGGGGCTAGGGGCGAGGATGCCAGTCTCCACTCTGATGTCTGTCTGCCTGCCCTCTCCCTGTGCCTTCCCTGGCTGCTGATTCTTCCCTGTGTGGACTGGGTGGGCGAGCCCCAGCCATCCCCACGGCCCCCTCTGCTTTTTCACAGTACATGTGCCCTGAGTGGGCTGGCCTGTGCCTGTCGTCACCGAATCCGGCTTGGGGACTCGGAGAGCCACTACTACATCTCACCATCCTCCCGGGCCAGGGTGAGTCATCCAGCGGGAGAGTGACCTGGTTCCTCAGGAGCTCCCTGGGCTGGGACTCTGAACCCCAGGCGACACAACCTACAATCTACAGATCAGGGCACAGGCTCAGAGAGGCGCGGAGACTGACTTGGGCCACACAGCCAAGCCAGGTGTATTTGTTTGCTGCTGCTGTGTAACAAGTTCCCATAAACTTAGTGGAGTATCTGTTTATCTCACCGACTCCCTGGGTCAGGAGTCCAGGCGCAGCTTAGGGTCTTCTGCTCAGGGTCTCATGGGTTGCAGGCAGTGTGTCAGCAGCCACATCCTTTCTAGAGATCCAGGCCTTCTTCTGAGTTCATATGCTGTTGGCAAAAGTCAGTTCCTTGTGGTTGAAGGACTGAGGTAGCCATTTTCTTGCTTCTTAAAAAGTAATCATGGGCGTGATACCCATCACCTCTGTCATTCAGTGTAACCTAATTAAGGGAGTGTGATTAGTATGATTAATCACCCTAGTGACACTAGAGTTCAGGTGAAAGTTCCATGCTCCTGACCCCTGGCTCTAGCCCCAGGGTTTGGAGAAAGAAGGTTCTGAGGCTTGTCTGACAGTCAGCCATGGGCACCGAGGGGCCTCCAGGAATCCCAGCTTCTGCCCTCACCTGCTGGGTGACCCAGGATGAGGTCACTGAGCTGGGATGAGGGTGGGATGGGTGGACCCCAGACAGTGAGGAAGACTGGGAAGAACAAAAGTGTGGGAAACTCTGAAGCTTCGTGTAAAGGTGACACAGTGTGGAAGGCCCTCTTGGAGGAGCCATCTCCTCCCCTTGACCTTCTAGAGGTGCCTCCTGGGACTAAAGTAGGCTGTTTGCCTTCATCCGGCAGCGGGCTGACTGGCCAGGGCTGCTCATCTGGTCCTGGCCTCTGCCGGGCAGCCCAGCCTGGGTGTCCTGGGGAATCCTCCCAGCAGCGAGCTGAGCTCCCGTACAGAGAGGAAGCTTGAACCTTAGAAAGGAAAAGGGGTGCATCCTTGGCCACTCAGCCTAGACCTCAAATCTCCCCATCCTGGATCCGGTCTCTTTCTGCTGCAACCTTCACCCTCTGCATCTGTGTCCAGAGTCTTTGTTCAGTGGCCATGGGCTCCCTCTGTGCTTTTTTGGCCACACCCCGTGGCTTGCAGGATCTTAGTTCCCCAACCAGGGATGGAACCCAGGCCCCCTGCAGTGGAAGCACTAAGTCTTAACCACTGGACCATCAGGGAAGTCCCCTCTGTTCTTTCTGATCCCAAACCAGGAGATCCATACCAGACACTCCCAAGCCTACAAAATTACGTCTAGAACATTGATTCTCCCAGGCCTGTGCGTCTGCTGTGTTGGCCAGAGCTGGAGTGGGAGAGGAGAAGGGTGTGAAATTTTAGGATGTGGTCCCTACCCTGAGGAGACCAAGGAGTGTGGAATCCATAGGAAGAAGAGAGTTCTGTCCCCAAATCTCAGCCCTGGGGAGAGAGGACCACTGCTCTCCTCCCCTCCCTACTCAGGGGTCCACTGGTGGGGCCCACTGGCCACTAGGCAACTCCAGGGCCTGGGATTCAAGCTCCTGTGGCCCGCCCCACCCCGTCCTGTGCAGCCCTCCCAGGCAGCGCCTTGGCCACCCTGGGTTAAATCCCCTGACCTGGCCTCTCTCCCACCTCCCTGCCTTCCCCAGGGCCACCAACCCAGATCACCGACTCTGTCCTCTTGGTAAGGGCTCTTGTGTGACTGAGGGTCCAGCAGGAGCTTCACCCTTCCCACAACTTTCTCCACTCCCCAGGTGGTGAGCCCCCCCACCCCGACTTGCTGTCCCTCCGGCAAAGCACTGGATATTCAGTAGAGGCGGTTGTGAGCACAACTGCCAGCTGTCTTCCACCCTGTCTTAGGTTGGGCTCCCTAGAAGCAGAGCCCAAGATGGAGAGTGGGTGCAATTCTCAGGAGGTGAGGGAGGGAGGCAGAAGCGGGGACAGGCAAAGGCGAGGCCTCCGCTGGAGTCTGCCTTCATGGCTCTGCAGCCCACAGTGGGTTCTACTCTGAGGCAGGGGCGTGGCCTTTTATACTCCACACGCCAGTCATTGGCCCAGGTTTGTGAGGGTACTGGGGTGCAGGGGGGTATTAGGAGCCAGCACTCTCAGCTGTGGGGAGGTGGAACCTCAGCCTGGGGGAGGGGGCCTGGGCGAGGCACCAACAGCACCCTCTCCAGGGTTTGAGTCTTTGTGACCAGGATCAGATCTGAGCCAGCCCAGGGTCCCCAGTGCCCCGCAGAGGGCCTGGCATGGAGCAGCCTTAGGCGAAGCTGGGGGTTTCAGGCCGGGATCCAGGGCAGCCAGGTGGGCAGTTTCTGATTCCTCATCTTTCCTGGCATCACGCATGGCACCTCCTAAGGACTGGATGCCCCGGGGCCTCCAGCATCCAGACCTAGCAAGCCCCTCAAGGGAGCCTGGATTCCTGGCAGCCTGCCGGGGTTTCATCTTCCAGCTCAGCCGCTTCTTAGCCCCGTGGCCTCCGCAGTTGTTGTCGGGTTGTTCTTGCAGCCTCTACTCCCCCAGCGTGTGGAATGGGAATGGTAGGCACGTCGGCCTCTTCGGATCCGCGCACTTGATTACACTATAGTTGCCGGCATCGTTTTTTATTAGGAGGAATATTGCTCCTGTTAACTGTAACGTTAGAGCCCAGCGGTAATCTGACTCTGCCAGGACGTGGGACTTCCCAGTGTGGTCTCCGATCTTTCCTGGCTTTTGTGGCGGGCACCGAGAGGTTCACACCCTGTGCGTTCTGCCCGTAGATCACGGCCGTGTGCAACTTCTTCACCTACATCCGCTACATCCAGCAAGGCCTGGTGCGGCAGGACGGTGAGCGCCCCCTAGTGGCCGATCGGGGTGGCGCCCGAGAGCGGCGGCGCGGGGCGGGGCGGGTCAGCGGTGGCCCGGGTCAACCCCAGCACTTTGCTGCACTCCTCGGAGGGAGGGCTCAGCGAGAGGCGAAGGTTGTGAATTAGCAAAGGGCTCCTCGGAGCGTCTGTTGCTACGCCCTGTGGAGAGAGGAAGAGAGCGGAAGAAGCCTCCTGGGAGTTGCCTCACCAGGAAAACCAGCCGGAGGCCCATGCATACCTGGATCCCGCTGCTCTGTCCTGTGCAGAAACCTCTCCCAACCCCCGGGGCCTGAACGAACAGCACCCCTGTTACTGGCCTTGCTTCCGAGACCCTACACGGTGGGGCCTCTCCTGTGAATCAGCTCCCCACCGCGTGCCCTCCAAGTGGTGGCTGAACACAGGCTCGCCCACCTCCCTCTGTAGTCCCTCCCCGACCCTTGCCTGACAAGTCCCCTGCCCACCCATTGTGTCCCCTGCCCCACTTCTGCAAGGCCAGGGGATGGGCCCTGCTCAGGGTGGCTGGCGAGCATTTGCAGCCTGTCTGAGCGTGTGACAGTGTGTGCGTGCATGTCCGTGTCAGGCTATGAAAGTGATCGTTGTCACCTTCAAGCCTCCCAGGTGTTCAGCACTCAACAGTTTACAGGACCTCAGAGAGGAGCCTCTAAGAGGTCCGGCCACTCACAGAGGTCATCTGTCCTGAAGGACTGGGGAGTCCTGGGTGCCTGCCAGCGGCTATACCCAAAACCAGGGGGAAGGGCCAGGCCATCTGCCTGAGGTGACCCTGGGGGTCACTGAGCTGTCCGCCTTCTCTCTTTACCTCCAGCGGAGCCCATGTTCTGGGAGATCACGAGGCTGCGGAAGGAGATGTCATTGGCCAAGCTCGGCTTCTTCCCCCACGAGGCCTAGGGCATGGCCCAGGCCCGGAGGGCGGCTCTGAGCTGGAGATAACACCCGCCCCAGGACAGACTGACAGACGGGGTTCTGGAGCCAGCCCTGAGCCAGAAGCTGAATGGAGGAACAAATGGCCAGGCCTCGGAGGCAGCACTGAGCCGGCACCAAATGTCCAACCCTGGACAGGACCTCAGGAGGTGACCTCCTCTCCTCTTCAGTAGTACTTCAGCCACCAGGAGACTTTCAAGAAAGCACCAAAGACCAAGGAGCTGGGAGCCGTTACAAAGGGGCTCAGCCCTTGGCAGGGGACCCCTGGGGCAGCCAGCACCCCCTTGTTATCCCAGGAGCTGTTGCCTGCTGGTGCCTCGCTGGTCCCATCTCCAGGGGATCTTCCTCACCCTTCCAGTTCGCAAGCCCTGGGCACCAGCACCCCCTAGTGGCCATGCTTCACCCCATTCCCAGGTGGCCTCCCCACCGAAGGCCTAGTGGACCTGCCATCCCAGGTGCCCACAGGGCAGCTGAGTTAGGAGGGGCGGGCAGGGCCTCCCCGGCTGTCTTCCACTCCATCCTGTATCTGCCTGAGATGGATCGGGGCCCTCGTCCCCCTGCCTCCCTGCCGGCTGAGCCCTATGCTGCAGGGAGCCCTGCCTCCACCCCTGCTGGGAGGATGGGGGCACTGTCCTCCCAGAGTCAAACACAGATGGGCCACAGGACGCCCAGGCCTGTTTTCAGCTGTGCCTGGCCATTCAGAAAACGGGGGCTGAGATCGCCCAGCCCTGCACGCAGGCCTGGGGTGGGGTGGGCAGGACCCGGGCCCCTCCTCACCCCGCACGGTGCCGGGGAGCCAACCTGGACACATCCCTCACCATGTCCGATTTCCTCCTCTGAATGGAATGTAGCACGATCTATTTAATAAAGGATGGCTTTGTTGGTAGAGGCTGGGCAGCCACGCGCCTTCACTCCTGCGCCCTGGGGCTTGGGCCAAGCCTTGGGCATCTGAAAGAATGAAACAAAATCCTTTCCTTGCCCGCCCTCGTGCTTGGGATTAAACCCAAATCCTGAAGGGATTGCTGTAGGCAGCACCCCCCGAAGTCCTCCCCAGTGTTCCATGGGCCCGTGGGTTATTGGTGGGGGTCTGCTGTCAGGAGAACAGGGGAATCTGTCCCGGCCTCTCCAGGAATCCTGGGCAGATCCCTGCGAGGTCCCCCTGCCCGGTGTCACGTGGAAGCCTGGAACTCAGAGTCAAGGCATCAAGGCCTTCCTGGAGCACGCAGCACGGAGGCAGGATTGATTGGTGATGTCTGGCAGCAGCACAGCAGGGGCTGTGGTCACTGGTTTTCCCCGCCCTGGTTAAAGGACAGTAGTAGTCAGAAGCAGAAGAAAGCGGGGGTGGCCTGGGTCTCAGAGGCCCCAAGGTGGGCCTTGAGGGGTGTCTTGTCCCCTCCCTACTGGTAGGGATATGGGCCAAGGCCAGTGGGTGTCCTTCCTTGGCGGGGGGCATGGCAGCTTCTGGGTCAGTATTTACTGAGGCTGGTGATCCCTCGAGGGGACTTCTCTGAGACCTTGGGGCCACTCAGCCTAGGTCAAGGCTCCCCACTTTATCACTCATTACAGCCAGTAGCCTTTTCCCTCTTGCTCTCCTGCCTCCCAGATTCTCCCTCTGCCGCAGACCCTCCTCTCCATTCCACTTATGATTTGAATACCTTCTGTCTCCCCAATTATTGGTGGGGGTCTGCTGTCAGGAGAACAGGGGAATCTGTCCCGGCCTCTCCAGGAATCCTGGGCAGATCCCTGCGAGGTCCCCCTGCCCGGTGTCACGTGGAAGCCTGGAACTCAGAGTCAAGGCATCAAGGCCTTCCTGGAGCACGCAGCACGGAGGCAGGATTGATTGGTGATGTCTGGCAGCAGCACAGCAGGGGCTGTGGTCACTGGTTTTCCCCGCCCTGGTTAAAGGACAGTAGTAGTCAGAAGCAGAAGAAAGCGGGGGTGGCCTGGGTCTCAGAGGCCCCAAGGTGGGCCTTGAGGGGTGTCTTGTCCCCTCCCTACTGGTAGGGATATGGGCCAAGGCCAGTGGGTGTCCTTCCTTGGCGGGGGGCATGGCAGCTTCTGGGTCAGTATTTACTGAGGCTGGTGATCCCTCGAGGGGACTTCTCTGAGACCTTGGGGCCACTCAGCCTAGGTCAAGGCTCCCCACTTTATCACTCGTTACAGCCAGTAGCCTTTTCCCTCTTGCTCTCCTGCCTCCCAGATTCTCCCTCTGCCGCAGACCCTCCTCTCCATTCCACTTATGATTTGAATACCTTCTGTCTCCCCAGCCCCCCTGGGATGTTCACCAGCTAGGCCTCCTGTCGTAGACGGTCATTTATTCACTCAACAAACATTGGGCAACTCATACGCAGACACAGTTCCTGGTGCTGGGGGTACCTTGTGGGAGCTGAGACTCTCATGGGGAGGCTGGTAATGAAAATAATGCATGGAGAACTTCCCACATGGCAGATGGAGGAAGTGAAGCGAGGAGGGCGATGGAGGGTGTCAGGGAAGGAGACGTTCCGTGGCGTCTCCTATGTCCTCTCCTGCCTACAGTCTCTGTGTCCTGGGTCAATCCTGGGTCAGCTGGAGGTCTAAGGAGGATGGAGGGCTGGGCCCTGGAGCCGCCCCATCCCTGCCCCGAGTTTCTGTGCTCCTGGCCCCGCCGTACCCACCACCAAGGAGACACCAGGCAACACTTCAGGGCCCTGGCAGAGATTCCCCACCCCAGATTCGCTCCGCCTGCACCTGCGATAGCATTTCCCGGTGTCAGGCCCAGATGAGGCGCGGTCAGCCAACAGTACGCTAAGATACCTGGAGGCGCATGTGACTCACACACTGTGGCTTCAGTATCTCAGTATTTATGAGCACTATTATGTCCTGGGGCGGGTTCTGAGCCCTTTACATTGTGAAATGAAAATACCTCTTGCCATGTTAATAAACAAGAAGTGTCACAGCCATCAGCGATTTCTGACCTCCAAATGTGAACGGGGATGCAATCCAGCGGTTGCTGCCACCCCTCATGGTGAGTGCTGAGGAGCTGGGGAAATGCAAAAGCAAGGCGAATGAGCAAACAGGATTGGCCCCTGAGAGCGGAAGTGTGTATAACAGGAATGAACTCAGTGATCCCCTTCCCTGGTGGCTCAGACGGCAAAGCTGTAAAGCATACGATGTGGGAGACCCGGGTTCAGTCCCTGGGTCGGGAAGATCTCCTGGAGAAGGAAATGGCACCCCACTCCAGTATTCTTGCCAGGAAAATCCCATGGACGGAGGAGCCTGTTAGGCTACAGTCCGTGGGGTCGCAGAGTCGGACTCGACTGAGCGACTTCTCTTTCATACATAGAATGCTGAATGCCTTAGCTTGATGCTGCTGCTGCTGCTAAGTTGCTTCAGTCATGTCCGACTCTGTGCGAGCCCATGGACAGCAGCCCACCGAGGCTCCTCTGTCCCTGGGATTCTCCAGGCAAGAATACTGGAGTGGGTTGCCATTTCCTTCACCTTAACTTGACACCTGATCTTTAATGTTCAGACTGCTTGTACCCTTTGTTGCAAATTTGCATATAACCCGACTTCCACTCCTGCCTCCTTGGAGGCAGTTTTCTCGGAGCTACTGAGATGCCGTCTCCCTGGCCTGGAGTCCTAAGCATTCCCACCAAATAACTCAGGTTGTGACTGTATTTTTTAGTCGACTGCTGCTGCTGCTACTAAGTCGCTTCAGTCGTGTCTGACTCTGTGCGACCCCATGGACAGCAGCCCACCAGGCTCCCCTATCCACGGGATTCCCCAGGCAAGAACATTGGATTCGGTTGCCATTCCCTTTTCCGTTTAGTCGACAACATGAACAAATTCACTTAATGCTCAGGGCACCCCTGTGAGGTACTATTTCCCCCCATTTTGCAGATGAGTTGACTGAGGCACCAAGAGGTCGCACAGGAAAAAGTGGCCCCATATTAGGAATAAATAAGCCCTGTCCCAGAGCCGACAGCATCAGTCAGCCTCCTAGAAGCTTTCCTCTCACCACCTGCCGAGTTCCTGATGCTGCCTTAGGCCCTTCTGTTTTTCAGTTGTGCAGAATTAGGGTCAGGTGGTGGCAGATGGGGATTTTAATCTAGGTTTGTTTCTTACATTTACCTCCTGACAGATGCACCTGCAGGCTTCTGGGGGCGGGGGCTCTCAGGGCTTTGGGAGTTAGGAGGGGAAGGCTGGCTGACATCAGCCCCACAGGAGCTCGTCCTCTCAAGTGCACTTTCTAGATAACCCGCTCAGGTCTTGCTAAGTGCCGCTGGCACAGACAGCCACGTCTTAAAAGCCAGCACCAGCTACAGTCATTGAGCCTGAGCCCAGCCCCACCCTGGCCTCACACCATGTGTCACATCTTACCATCTTCCGAGCCTCTCCTGTTTGATCTCGCCAGGGCTGAGGACCTGGGCAAGTCACTCCCCTCTGGGCCTCAGTTTTGAGTTGGGAATATTGGACTAAATGACCTTTGCAGCACCACCACCACCCCCTTTTTAAAAAATTTATTGTGGTTTAAAAAACAACAAACCACAAAATTTACCATCCATCCTAACCATTTCTCACTGGACAGTTCAGGAACATCAAGTATGTTCACACTGCCATGAAACAGATCTCCAGGACGATTTCATTTCGTGTATCTGAAACCGTGAACCCATTGAAGAACTCCCCTCCCTCCACCCCTGGCCACCACCGGGCTATAACTACCTTAGTGATTTTCTCTAAGTGGAAAGTTTACTCAGTCTTGTCCGATTCTTTGTGACCCCCGTGAATTGTAGCCTACCAGGCTCTTCCGTTCACGGGATTCTCCAGGCAAGAGTACTGGAGTGGGTTGCCATTTCCTTCTCCAGAGGATCTTCCTGACCCAGGGATTAAACCCCAGTCTCCCACACTGTAGGCAGACACTTTACCATCTGAGCCCAGGGAATCAGGCAGTGTTTTGTCTCTTGATGACTGGCTTATTTTACTTAGCATAATGTTCTCAAGGCTCACCTGTGTTGCAGCAGCCTGCGGCAGGATTTCTATACTTTTTAAGGCTGAATAATGCTCCATTGATTATTGATGAACAGGGAGGCCTGGCGTGCTGCGATTCATGGGGTCGCAAAGAGTCGGACACGACTGAGCGACTGAACTGAACTGAATGCTCCATTAGGGCTTCCCTTGTGGCTCAGATGGTAAAGCGTCTGCCTACAGTGCAGGCGACCTGGGTTTGATCCCTGGGTTGGGAAATTTCCCCGGAGAAGGTAAATGGCAACCCACTCCAGTATTCTTGCCTGGAAAATACCATGGACGGAGGAGCCTATTAGGCTACAGTCCATGGGGTCACAAAGAGTCAGACATCACTTCACTTCAATGCTCCATTGTATGCAGAGACCACATTTTATCTCTGTTTATCTCTGTTGAGATGACTTCCCTCATAGCTCAATTGGGAAAGAATCTGCCAGCGATTCAGGAGACCCGGGTTCGATTCCTGGGTTGGGAAGATCCCCTGGAGAAGGAAATGGCAATCCACTCCAGTGTTCTTGCCTGGAGAATCCCATGGACAGAGGAGCCTGGCGGGCTATAGTGCATGGGCTCGCAATGAGTCGGACGCGACTTAGCGACTAAACCACCTAAGCCACCACCGCATCTCTGCTGACTGCTGGTTTGAGCCGTTTCTGTCTCCAGGCTAGCGATTAAATAACGGCTGCTGTGAGCCTGGGAGTACAGATATCTCTTTGAGATCCCGCTTTCACTTCTTCTGGACATTTACCCAGAGGTGGGACTGCTCGATGATATAGTGGTTCTGTTTTTGTGTATTTTTAGCTGTGCTGGGTCTTCACTGCTACACTGGCTTTCCTCTAGTTGCAGAGAGAGGGGGCTGCTCTCTAGCTGCAGTGCACAGATTTTGCATGGTGGTGGCTTCTCTTGTCTCAGGGTTCTAGAGCGCGCGGGCTCAGGTGTTGTGGCTCCTGGGCATTAGAGCGCGGGCTCAGGAGTTGTGGCTCCTGGGCATTACAGCGCGGGCTCAGGCGTTGTGGCGCACGGGCTTAGTTGCTCCATGGCACGTGGGATCTTCCCAAATCAGGGATCAAACTCTTGTCTCCTGCCTCGAATTCTTTACCACTGAACCACCAGGGAAGCCCTCTTTTCATTTTTTGAGGAACTTTCGTACTGTCTTCCATAGCAGAGGCAGCATTTTACAATGTCACCAACAGGGCACAAGGGTTCCAATATCTCCAGAACCTTGCCAACACTTGCTTCACTGGTGTTTTTGATAATAGCCATCTTAGTGGCTACGAAGTGATATCTCACTGTGATGTTTTTTTTTTCAATTGTAGTTCAATTCCAGTATTTAATTACTGCTGTACAGCAAAGTGACTCATTGATACATATATTTTTCATATTCTTTTCCATTATGATGTATCATAGGATATTGAATATAGTTCGCTTGCTGTTTATCCGTTCTGTATATACCGGTTTGCATCTACTGATCCCCAGCTCCCATTCCTCCCCTCCCCCGGCCCCCACCTTGGCAATCACCAGCCTGTTCTCTCTGTTCCTGACTTTGTTTCTGTGTCATATTTCACATTCCACATGGAAGTGACGTCTTACGGTATTTGTCCTTCTGACTGACTATGATAATCTCCAGTTGCATTCATGTTACTGCAAATAGCATTATTTCATTCTTTTCTATGGCTGAGTAATATTCGGACATTCAGACTGTCTCCATGTCTTGGCTATTGTGAACAGTGCTGCTACCAACAAAGGGGTATGTGCATCTTTTTGAATTATAGTTTTGTCTGGACATATGCCCAGGAATGGAATTGCTGGATCATATGGTAAATCTATTTTTATTTTTCCAAGGAACTTCCACCGCTGTTTTCCACAGTGGCTACACATTCCACCAACAGTATAAGAGGGTTCCCTTTTCTCTTCTCTATACCCTCTCTGGCAATTGTTATTTGTAGACTTTTTAATGATGGCCATTCTGACCAGTATGAGGTGGTACCACACTGCAGTTTTGATATGCATTTCTCTGGGATTAGTGATGTTGAGCATCTTTTCATATGCCTATTGGCCATTTGTGTACAGCCTTTTTTTTTTTTTTTTTTCACTAAGGTGTATTCTGGGCTTCCCTGGTGGCTCAGATGGCAAAGCATCTGCCTGGAATGAGGGAGACCTGGGTTCTATTCCTGGGTCAGGAAGATCCCCTGGAGAAGGAAATGGCAATCCACTCCAGCACTCTTGCCTGGAAAATCCCATGGACGGAGGAGCCTGATAGGCTACAGTCCATGGGGTCGCAAAGAATCGGACACGACTGAGCGACTTCTCTTTCACTTAAGGTGTATTCTAAGGAGCTCTACTGAACCATCATAGTGATGCTTCCAGAGTCTTTCAGGCTTGGTAGGGCCACAGCTCTTGAACAACGAATGATAACTCTTCACTGAGAAATTGTGTGTAGGGCCTAATAACCAAGCTCACCTTGGTGAGCTTGTGTGTGTGTGTGTTCAGTCACCAAGTCGTGTCTGACTGTAGCCCACCAGGCTCCTCTGTCCATGGAATTTCCCAGGCAAGAATCCTGGAATCCCGTTGGCATTTCCTTCTCCAGGGAATCTTCCTGACCCAGAGATCAAAGCTGCTTCTCCTGGGGCGCCTGCGTTAGCAGGTGTATTCCTTACCACTGAGACACATGGGAAGCCTGCGGTGAGCTTTAACTCAAAGCCAAATTACAAACCTCTGACTTGGGTCTACTGCAGAACAAATGCCTGGGTTTGTGGCTGCTCTTTCTGGGAGGCGCACAGCTTTTCTCAGAAGTTTGCCTGACTGGGCCACCGCTGCCCCTCTGTGACTTGCCTGAGCCCCGCTGGCCTACACAAGCATCCCTCGGCTCCAGGACAGCGACTGGCGGCTCCGCAGGGGGATGGAGACTTCAGCGCGTCCAACAGGCCGAGAAGCAGCTTGTGGAGAAGCCCAGCAGTGGCTCATGTGACACCACTCTCCCCCCAAAAATTGCCCCAGCCAGTCAGACCCTCCTTTGCCTTTTGTGTACTTCCCCTCCCCCTGCCTCAACCCAAAGCCTTGACAGTAGCCCCACGGCAGCTCAGGAATGTCAAGTGGTACCTCTCTCTTTCCAAGTAGCCTGAGGCCTCACTGCCCTGATGGGGGTTTGGAGACAATGGAATCCCAAGATTCCCCAGGGCCTCCAACTCTAGGAAAGTTGCCAGATTCCCTGGTTTGAAGCCCAAAGAGGCCATGGAAGGTCCGGAGGCCCTCAGAAAAATGAAAGCTGTTGGTGGAGCTCCGGGGAGAAGGCACAGTTCAGGCTTTAGAGCGATCGGCTTCCCCGATGGTTCAGTGGTAACGAATCCGCCTGCAAAGCAAGAGACACAGGAGACGCAGGTTCAATCTCTAGATCAGGAAGATCCCCTGGGGGCATGGCAACCAACTCCTGGAATGGAGAATTCCATGGACAAAGGAGCCTGGTGGGCTACAGTCCACAGAGTCGCAAAGAGTCAGACCCAACTCAAGCGACTTAGCACACACTCCAGGTGGTAAGAAGGTTCAGCTGCCCTTCTCCCCTTGTTGGGTTGAAGTAGCTGGAGTCAGTGGCCTAGCCCTGAGCCCTGTCCTTGCTTTTTCTCCTGGGGGATCCTTTGTGGGCCTTCATCTTCCTCACCTCTCTGGGTGCAGCTGGGGCAAGCGGAGGTTCTAACCCACTCAATCCCCTCTACCTCACAGGAGCTGAGACCAGGCTAGGGCCCAGGGAGAGGGTCACGGGTCAGTAACTGACCACTGATGGCTGCTGAAGACAGGGTGGAGGCCACACCTCTTCCATCCTGCTGCCCACGTGTGGATATGATGGGGCAGGGGTGTCAGCAGTCCTCTCCAGCTGCTGAGCTGCCAGCCACGCTCCCCCACCCCTCCATGCACTCCCCCCTGGAGGGGACTCCAGGACGCCTCAGTAGAGACAGCTCAGGCAGCCCTCCGCCATGGTCTCTACAAGCGCTTACTGGTTGTCCTGGTAACCGAATGCAGGTGCTCTGGGTACCAAGGAGAACTCAGAGGCCTTTTCAAACCCTTCTTTGGACCCTGGCTGATCTGGTCCCACAAATACTACTGAGTGATTTCCTACCAAGTGTTAAATGAAAATAAAATGCTAGCACATCAGAAAACTATAGTCAGAGTTCTCCAAGTGTGTTCCCCAAACCAGGACATTGGCATCAGCATCACCTAAGAACTTGTTAAAATGCAATTCTCTGCCCTCAAAGGAGACCTGCTGAGCCCTCCTGAGGGCCGAGCCCAGCAGTCTGGGCCCTAACACACCCTCTGGTGATATTGATGTGGGCTCAGCTTTGATACCTGATGTCCTGCAGCATAAACCTTAGCCTGATTTCATGCCTTGTCAGGTGTGAATTCTTAACTTTTAGAAGCAGATATCTTTGTCTCTGGGGCTTGCCTGGTGGTTCAGTGGTAAACAATCTGCCTGCCATGCGAGAGATACAGGTTCGATTGCTGGGTCGGGAAGATCCCCTGGAGAAGGGCATGGTATCCTACCCTGGCATTCTTTCCTGGGAAATCCCACGGACAGAGGAGCCTGGTGGGCTACAGTCCTATGGAATACAACAGTTGGACACGACTCAGCCACTAGACAAGGACAACAAAATCTTTTGTCTCTGACAAATGACAAAGTGTAGGGGAGCAACCTACACTCTGAAAAGGAATTTAAGTAAAAAATAGGGAAGGGTAGTATAAGGAGCAAGCCAGCCAGCTGAGCAGCCACATCCGGTGAACGGCAGTACCCCACTCCCCACTCCGGGGCCCCTGCTCGGCCCGGGTGGCCATCCCGCGGCCTCCCCACCTCTGAATCTCCGAAGGCAGAAGACCACTGACCTCCACAGATGGTCCCCCGAGGGGTGGGGGTGGTCAGGCCAGGAACAGCCCCGACCGAGAGACCTCGCTGAGCGGATGCTGGGGACCCCTGGTTCGAGAGCTCTTTACAGTCATCTCGAGGTAGTGTCCCTACCGCCAAGACCTCAGAATTTAACGCTCCGAGGGCGCAGCGGGAAGGCCATTCTTCGCAGAGTCTTGCTCAGGGCCCCACAGGGCGCAGACCGGGCCCCCGAGGGCGCGGCGGACGCCGGCTGCCGGCTTCACCGTCCTGCGGCCCCGCCCTCCCTGCCCCGCCCGGCACGAGCGGGGCTGCGCCGGTGCCCCCCACAGGCCCGGGTGTGGTGGCCGCGGAGCCCCGCGGGCGGGGCGCGCCCGCCTCGACGCCGCCCTCCCCGCCGACCCCGAACCTGCGCAGCGTGGGGCGCCGCTGCCCACCCTCCGCTGGGAGCAGGTCCGCCGGCACAACCTGCCAGGCGACAAGTGGCTGGTGATTGAGCGTCGCGTCTACGACATCAGCCGCTGGGCACAGCGACACCCGGGGGGCAGCCGCCTCATCGGCCACCACGGCGCCGAGGACGCCACGGTAAGGCCGCCCACGGCCGGCCGGGTGAGCCCCGGTGCTCGGCTGGGGCCTGGTCGCTGGGCACCGTCCGCTGCTCCACCGCGGGTGGGAGCGGCGCGAGGTGGGAGCCGGGTGGGTGCTTAGCATCCTTCCTACTCGCGCTGACCTTTGACCTCCTGACGGGGGACCCAGCGTTGGGAGGGACTGACGGAGGCCTGATGTAGAGGAAGAAGACCACAGCTCGGCAAAAGGACCCGCACTCCTGGGGCTGAGCTGCAGCAGATGTCTGTGGGAGGAAGCGGGGGTCTCAGAGGTGGGTGTGTCCGGGCCGAAAGCGCTGGCCCTAGGTGAGGGCGCTCCCTGATGCTCTGGTGTTCCTCCTCTGGGTTCTGGGTCCCCCCAGAGAGGGGTCTTCATGCTGGGTGCTTGCTGGATGCCAGAGGTAGGGCGGGTTCCCTGGGGGCTGGCAAGGATGTGCCCTCAGAGGCTGGAGGCAGGGCAGCGGAGCCTGGGCAGGGCCTAGAGGTCTGTGGCTTTCCCAGGAGCTGCTGTGAATGGCTCTGCGGGGCAGTGACTCACCTCTCCTGGGCTGGCAGCTGCGTGTGGGAGAATTTTGCCAGTCAGGCTGGGTGGGCCTCTTCAGAAAGCACAGTCACCCCAGGAACAGACGGGCTCCTGTGGACCCCAGCTTCCCCTCCGCAGCTATGTCGAGACATTCTGGTCAAGGAGGAATGTGGCCTGTCCAGTGGGACCATTTGGCAGAGGAGCCATCAGGGTGAGACTCCTCACCAGCCCCTTTTTCCACAGACCGCCCAACCCCCCGCCCCCAGCCAAACAATAGGACTTGGGGTCGTGACGCTCTGTCCTTGGCCATCCCAAATTCTAGGTTGGTCACCCTGGGCACCAGGAAGTTCTTCAAGATTCCAGGGGATGCATCTCTAACTGGCGGGGCTTTAAATAACAAAAGAGATTGTGTCCTGTCCCAGCAGTGTCAGTGGCCCTGTTGCCAGAACCACCTTCTCTCTGCCCACTGTCTTCTCCTGTGGGTTAGGCGATCTTCCCGGGACTCTTTTAAGGAAAAAGTCTCTCTTCCTGACTTTCCCCGGAAGCTGAGAGGTTATGGATCAGACATCTCCTGAAACTCTAGAAGGTGATAGTCAAACCCTTGTGCACAGTGCCAGGGGGCCACACGGTGGCCAGGGAGTGTGAGCTGACTGAGGGCTGGTGAGTGTGTGACCATCTCCAGGCCTATACATGTGTGAATGAGGCCTGTGTTTGTGTGCGTGGTTACACACACGTGCATTGCTGCCAGGGCGTTGGGGCGGGGTTGGGGAGTGGGTTAGTAAGGAGCCGCAGCTCCTCCCTGATCCCCTGGGCTGAGCGCTGGCCACCCCTCCAGGATCCAGGAGGTGGCCGCTCTGGCCTTTTATCAGTCTCTGACCTGGCGGACAGGATGGAGGCTGGTGAGAGGAAGATGATGAAGAATGTTTATGAATCACTTTTTCCTGCTTGGTGCCCAGGCCTGTGCGGGGACACTCCTGTGCAGGAAGCCCATCATCCACTTAGCTCTACACCCTGAGACCCCACAGGACCGCTGTCTCTCTGATTCCTCACCAACAGGACCCGTTTTCCCATTTCCATTAAAAAACATGCTGTCTGTTCCCTGGGGCCATGTACTGGCTCTGCCATTGGAGGCTCTGAGTGACTTTGAACCAGGCATGTCACTCCTGTGAGCCTCAGTTTCCTCATCTGTAAAGTGGAGACAGCGGGGACAGACAGTGAGCCAGCTGAGGGCGGGACCGTGCCTTTGCAACTCTGCGGCCCCACAGCTGCCACGCAGTTGTTCCCAGTCAGCGTGTGTTGCCGGCTGATAAGTGTGAGTGTGCCCTGCAGACTACAGAGTGCAGTGGCCAGCCATGACATAGCCCCCTCTTTAGTTCATTCATGTCTGTAACAGGGCGTGATGTTAGGCCATCTCTTAGCTTTCCCGAGGTCCCAGACACTGGGCTTAAGTTGCCACCAATACCTGGTCTGTTCAGGCCGGAGGGGTTATGAGGAGATTGGGGGTGGGGGACCCCAGTTTTTGTCTGTGGTGAGCCCACAGGGCAGAGCAGGGCTCAGATCACCCAGGGCCTGGCGTGGTCCAGCGCAGACCCCCAGGCACCCCAGCCCCTGCCCTGGAGCGCTGGTGGGGGTGGGGTAGCCATGTCACAGGGGCTGTGTTCCCGCAGCCACCTCTTCCCAGCCCCTGCCGCCCATCAGCTGTTCTCCTGTTCAGGCCACAGAAGCCTTCCTGCCAGGAAATTCCCAGAGTTCCTGCGCCGTGAAGTCAGCTTGTGGCCATCCTGGGATACAAAGCCGGGTACCCTGGGGAGAGTGCTCTGGGCCCTGAGCCAGGTTTGTCTAAGAGTCATAGGCGGTCTGAGCCTAGAGGAGCCAGCCAGGGAGGGGCAAGGCCCAGCCACTGCTGGTCATAAGTTGACCAGGGCTGGGTGCTGAGCACCTACTATGTGCCAGGCTCCAAATTCAGCGCTTGATTTGTAGACAGTCCCTCTTTGAATCCTCATGATACCTCTATGGGACAGGTACTGTTACTATTTCCATTTTACAGATGAGAAAACTGAGACTCAGAGAGGCAAAATGACTTGAAATTAAGTGATGGGTCTCGGATTTGAATTCACAGCCCATGCTCTTAACCACCTGCTCCACTGCCACCTAGCTATTTCATTCATTCATTCATTCATTCTTCAATTATTAACTCACTAGATTCAACAGCAGATACCAGCAAGCATATCCCATATGCGAAACCTTGACCTAACCTCTGAAGATACAGCTAGGAACAGAAAATCTGCTGGGAGGGACTTCCCTGACAGTCCAGTGGTTAAGGCTCCACGCTTTCACTGCAGGGGGCACGGGTCTGATCCCTAGTTGGGGAACTCTCACCCCTCATGCTGCATGAGGCAGCAGAAAGAAAATCTGCTAGGAGGGTGTTCCTTGGCGGAGGGACCAGCTAGGGCGAGGTGGGGCCATACTCTGTGCATTCAGGGAATAGCAAGACCATTGGTGTTGCCGGATCCAAGCAGTGAGAAGGGCCAGCAATGAGGACCAGTGGTAGCAGGGGAATCAGGACTTTGGTTTTATTCTAAGGGGAGAATGCAGGGCAGAACAGAGAAGACAGGGGAATCTGACATATCGATACATTTTAAAAGGATCCCTAGTGAGGAAGGGGAAGGCAGAGCCTCCCAGGAGAAGAGGGAGCCGTTAACAGATGATAGGGACCTCCCCCCCAGCCCTGCCAGGGGAAGCCACTTGGAAGAGGTGGCCATTCGCCTGGGCCCTGAGGTGCAGGTGTGTCCAGGGGAGAGGGCAGGTGATGCTGGGCTCAGGGGCACCAATGGGAACCATTAGGATCTAACTCCGGGTGGTATTCAGACAACAAACTTCAGAGGTGATCCCAG
Organism: Cephalophus harveyi; assembly: GCA_006410635.1. Classification (NCBI taxonomy): domain Eukaryota; kingdom Metazoa; phylum Chordata; class Mammalia; order Artiodactyla; family Bovidae; genus Cephalophus; species Cephalophus harveyi. The sequence continues at coordinate 788,885 of SJYT01030882.1, forward strand.
TGTTAGCCCATTTTGCAGATGAGGAGACTGAGGCTGAATATGGGTGATTTAAAGGGACCTTCTTGGAACCCTCAAAGGGCAGGACCTTTGTCTTTGGGCTTGGAAGTTGGGGTTTGTGTCTGGGAATTGAGTAGGGGCGGGTCTGAGCAGATCTGAGGCTCTGGAGTGAGAGTGGGGCCGGAGAGGGGCCGGCCGGGGACTCAGATGACCTGGTCCCGGGGCCCACGCTCTGCTTCCACTACCACACTGGCTGCCTTGAAAGCTGCCTAATGGCCACTGCCTGTGAAGCTCGCCCTCTCTGGGCTCTGTAGACGTTTTCTGCAGTGTCCCCACCCACCCAGGCCCCTGGCAGAGCTGGGCGGTGGGGGGATCGGGGGTTGCGGTGCCTTGCGGAGGTGTCAGGATTGTGCGGTGCTGGGCAGGAATGTGGGGATGCTAGCAAACTAAGCACCCTGGGAGCCCGTCTACACTTCCTCTAAGGATGCCCAAGTGGCAGCCATGGGTTTCTCAGGAAACAGCAGCGGGAGAGAACCAGAACTCAGTGGTGGAGAGGGGACCCAGGGGTCCACTTCATGTCATAGCTGGGTCAGTGGCACCTGTGAGGCCAAGGGTCCTGGGTGAAGGAGACCGCCCCCTCCCAGGCCACCACACTCATCACCAGGGACACCAGGGGTGCTGGGGGGGATAGGGGCAACTTCCTGGGGGCATCTGCTGTTGAGCAAGACTCTGCTGCTTGGGCAGGAGTTGGATACTCATGTCCAGAGCTGTGTGCCCTTTGGCCTCAGTTTCCTCATCTATAAAATGGGGATGCTGATAGTGCCTCCCCATTGACTGGAAGGAGCATCTGGCCACTGGGAGTGAGATCCGGCTCTCCTTTCGAATCTTCCCACTCGAAAGGGAGGGAGGGAGAGAGAGACGAATTCCTGAGTGTGTCCTCCCCCATCCTCACAAGCCACTGGAGCCTCCTGAGCCGAGCTTAAGAGGAGCAGACCCAGGCCACCTGAGCCCCCAGCTGCTCCACCCCTTTCCTGATCTGGAACATTCCAGATTCTTTGAAGAAGTGATCAGAAATGCTCCCCGCCCCCACCTTATCTTTGGGGTGGAAGGTGTCCTGCTTCCTTGCCTCAGGCTGCCCAGAGCGTGACCAGCAGGGCGCACCTCCGCCCTCCCGCCTCTCGCCTGCGGGCCTGGATCTCTGGGTGGACCGCGGTGAAAGGCAGCTGAAGCCATGGGGACTGGACGCCAGGCCCCTTCCCAGTGCTCTGCCTGCACTGACTCAGTCCTCCGGCAGCCCCACGAGATGGGCACGAGTGATTCCTAATTTACTGACGACAAAGTACAGGTTGGAGAAGGGGTGTGATCTTGTCTGTGGCTCCACGGCTTGGCGTGGCTCATAAATGACTTGGCTCCTACCCTCTGCAGGCTGCCTCCTGGGTCTCCCCATGCCTGCCCTTAACCAGCTGCTCCCTGGAGTTCAAGGTGGGGCTGGGGGCCTGGGCAGGGGGGCACTCTGAGGCTTCCGGGGACTGAGGCAGGGCTGGGTGGGAGCTGTGCCCTGGGAGGACGTGGACCTCACAGGAGATCCCTGGATTTGAATCCCCGCTCTGCCACTGCAGACTTGGGCAGCGGGGGCGGGGGCCACCACTCGGAGCCTCTGTTCCCTCCCTGGAAAATGGTTCAGACCCCCTGTCTGGTGGGCTGTGGAGGGTCGGCTCTTGTCCACACACTCACACCTGCCATCCTGCGCCTGCCCTGGGCAGGGCTCCGAGGCCACCGCTGTGAACAGGGCCTGTCCCTGCCACCTGCAGTCTATGTTTAGAGATACCATTTTAATTCTAGAAGTTTCACCCGAGTCTGTTCCAAGAACTAGTGAGAGGCCTCAATTGCCACCTCCTTGGGGGAAAGTCACAGGGTTGCACCCCTGCCTCTGAGAAGATGTTTCCAGATGCACTGGGGGGTGGGGGGGGGGTGGGGAGGCGCAGTCTAAGGCTGGGACCTCCTGCAGCGCCCTGAGACTTGGTCACTGCAGCCCCAGAAATGCCAGGACCACCTTCCTGACCCCCACACCCTGGCCTCTGAGCAGCCAGATCCTTGGTTACTCAGGATGGTGACCAGCCTCGTGATGAGGACCCCCTGCCCCCACCTAGAAGACCCACCGCCTCCCCTCTGACCGGGGAGTGGCCACCCTGAGGCTACTGCCGAGTGGCCACAAGCACCATTTTACAGGCAGACCAAGTTCTGGCCCAGCCTTCATCAGATGGAGCTGTGTGACCTTGGGTAAGTGGCTCAACCTCTCTGAGTCTTTTGCCCATTGAGATTCCTGAATGTTTAAACAGAGGCCAAAGAGGACTGGGTCACATGGCCCCAGCCAATAGTCCAGGAAAAAAAAAAAACAAAGCTGTTTGCTGAGGTTTGGGTCTGAAGCCAGGGATCTACTGTGCTGATACTCAGACCGCAAGAAGTATAGGCTCTGGAGTGCTCAACCCAGCCCCAGGAACCTGAGCTGCTTTCCCAGTACCTACCGCAGCGCTGCCTTCCCACCCATCAGGTGGAGACTTGTCCGTGAGCTCTGGGATATTCCCACGTGGACCTGAGGGGGCTCACCCCTTCCTTACTCACTGTAAGGGACACAACTGGCTGGAGGTCTCCTGGGTGGGCCTGGCTGTGGCCTCTCCCTCGGGGCATCTCCAGGCTGGGCTTGGATACACCTGGGCGAGGGGAAAGGAGTCGGGGAGGTGACCTGCTGCCCCAGCGGCTCAGCTCAAGAGCGTGGCCCCGGAGCATCTGGGGTCTGCCGGGTGCTGGGGTGGCCCCAGAACAGACTCAGCGGTCAGGAGAGAGCAGGGCTGGGAGGGTAGACATCCTGAGGCTGTAGCCACAGGTCACACGTCTGCTGTGTGTGTGTGTGTGTGTGTGTGTGCGTGTGCCAGGCTGTGTCTCTCTGGGTGTCCGAGGGTGCGTTGTTCCCAAGCATGGCTGTGAGCCTTCGTGGGTTGGTGGTGGTGTCTGCTTGTGTAGAGACACACACTCATGGCACTGAATTTCTGTGACACCTGTGAGCCTCGGTTGTTACACCCTTTGTGAGTGTGCTGTGTGCCTGTTTGTATGTAGGCTCTGTGCACCACCACGGGGGTTTCAGAGGAAATGAGAATCAGAGTCAGCGCTCGTTCAGGCTTAAAACAGAAGGAAGTTCTGACAGGCTACACATGGATGAGCCTTGAAGACATTATGCTAAGTGACAAGTCAGTGGCACAGACTACATGATTCCTCTTCTAAGTGTCAGTTCTTTCTTTTTTTTTTTTTTTTCCTCTGGCCGAGCTGCATGGCTTGCAGGACTTTAGTTTCCTGACCAGGGACTGAACCTGTGCCCTGTGCAGTGGAAGCATGAAGTCCTAGCCACTGAACCACCAGGGAATTTCCTTCAAGTCAGTTCACAGAGAGCAGTACCTATGGTTTTTGGAGGCTGTGAAGTTAGTCACTCAGCTGTGTCTGACTCTTTGCGACCCCATGGACTATACAGTCCATAGAAATTCTCCAGGCCAGGATTTTTGGAGTGGGTAGCCTTTCCTTTCTCTAGGGCACTTCCCAATCCAGGGATCAAACCCAGGTCTCCCACATTGCAGGCAGATTCTTTACCAGCTGAGCCACAAGGGAAGCCCAAGAAAACTGGAGTGGGTAGCCTATCCCTTCTCCAGCAGGTCTTCCTGACCCAGGAATCGAACTGGGGTCTCCTGCACTGCCGGCGGATTCTTTATCAACTGAGCTCTGAGGGCTGGGGGAGGTAGAAATGGGGAGGTAGTGTTTCACGGGAACAGAGTTCCAGCCGAGGTAGATGAAGAAGTTGTGGAGATGGATGGAGGGGATGGTTGCCCAACAAGTGAATACATTTAATGCCACTGAACTGTACACTTCGAAATGGTGAAAATGGTCAATTTTACATATGTTTGACTATAATTAAAAAGAAAAAAAAAAGTTAATGCTCTTGGCTCTAGAGCCAGGAAGGTCTGGAGTCTCATCCCTTGGATTTGCCCCCTGGATTTGCCTAGTTCCAGGCAGGAGAACAGATTCGTTCGGGGTCACGGTGAGCGGGGTCAGCCAAGCACAGGAGCAACCTTCCTCTTAGCTCCCCGGCCAACACTCCCCAGGTGGCCAGGGCTGTGGCAGCTTCCTGGGGGGCCAGCCTCCCCTCGACCCCCTGTCTCCCAGGGGTACTGCCCCCCATCAGAGCTCTTCCCTGGAGACAGAGCTATACCAATACAGCCCCGTCCCCTACTGTGAGCTCCAGGGAGGGGCCCCAAGTCAGCCTTTCCAAGGACCTAGGTTATTCCAGAAGCTACACCCTCGGAGCCCCCAGGTCCTCAGGCTGCTCTGAGCCAGGAGGGGAAAGCAGCTAACAAGGAAAGGGGAAGCCCTCAGGTGAATCCTGCAGGTGCAGCCTCTAGGTAGGGGCTGGAGCGGCCTGGGTTCTTCTGAGCCCGGCACAGGATGATGTGGGGGATGTTGTGCAGTGACTGCAAGGGGCCTGCCTGGCTGTTGGAACACCCACCAGGTGCTGCTAGGCTCATGAGCGAGAGGACAATAGCAGCCAGCAGTCACCTTCCTGGGGACATCCCCATCCCAACTGGCCCCAGACACTGCTTCCACCGTCCAGGCTGCTGGTCACCTGGGGCTGGCTCACTCAGAGAGCCTCTGCAAGTCCAAGGATAAAAACCTGTTTGTGAACGACAGTGAGCCAAGGACATGAGGGCTAGATCAGGAAGTCTGAGCCTCAGGTGTGACGTTCAAGTTTACTCACAGTTCAGCGCTGCCAAGCATGAGCGATGGAGATCGCTTCCTGACCAGTCCCTCTTCTCTTTATCTTTATCCCTCGGCCCTTTATCTTGTTTGAGGTTGCTCTCTTCCTCTAACCCCTTCTGCTTTGCACCCTGTCCCCACACCCTGCCACCATTACAGAGAATAACAGGAATGTTAGATTGTTTATTAAACTTATGTATTTTTTAAAAAAACCTATTTTGCCCTCCTGCTTTTCAAATTAGATAAGTTTAACTGTTCGAGTATCTTCAGGCTGTGTGGTCTTCGGTGGATTTTTTTTTTTCTCCTGGTGGCCCAGTGGTCATCAATTGCCAGTTTCCTCACTCCCACGTTACTCACTGCTTATGTTTGTAAAAGCTGGTGGATCTGACATTTGTGACCCAATAGAAAAGCTTGTGATTTCGAGAAAGCTTTCCCATGATCTTTTTTGGAAAAGTCAAACCCTTTCATGAATGGAAGCAGAGTGTTCCTGGGAAAACTTTCTGTAAATCCAGATTTTAAAACACCCAACCAAGTTTGGGGAAATGCCCCATGGCAGAGTGAAGCAGCTGGAGCCCAGTAGGCAAGGGGTACCCAAGCAGGGCACCCAGGGCCTGGGCAGGACCAGGGAGGACTCATGGGCAAGGCTGACCGTTGTTCAGTTGTGACTAATGAATAGCTAGCTGCCTGCCTGCCTGTTGTGCCCTTCCATCAGCAGCCTTTGTGCTTTGCTTCTGCCTGCTGCCTCTGGGTGTTGCCCCAGCTGTCTGTCTGTCTGTCCACCTGACTCTCTGCTCTCCTTCAGGATGCCTTCCACTCCTGCTTTTCAAATTAGATAAGTTTAACTGTTCGAGTATCTTCAGGCTGTGTGGTCTTCGGTGGATTTTTTTTTTTCTCCTGGTGGCCCAGTGGTCATCAATTGCCAGTTTCCTCACTCCCACGTTACTCACTGCTTATGTTTGTAAAAGCTGGTGGATCTGACATTTGTGACCCAATAGAAAAGCTTGTGATTTCGAGAAAGCTTTCCCATGATCTTTTTTGGAAAAGTCAAACCCTTTCATGAATGGAAGCAGAGTGTTCCTGGGAAAACTTTCTGTAAATCCAGATTTTAAAACACCCAACCAAGTTTGGGGAAATGCCCCATGGCAGAGTGAAGCAGCTGGAGCCCAGTAGGCAAGGGGTACCCAAGCAGGGCACCCAGGGCCTGGGCAGGACCAGGGAGGACTCATGGGCAAGGCTGACCGTTGTTCAGTTGTGACTAATGAATAGCTAGCTGCCTGCCTGCCTGTTGTGCCCTTCCATCAGCAGCCCTTGTGCTTTGCTTCTGCCTGCTGCCTCTGGGTGTTGCCCCAGCTGTCTGTCTGTCTGTCCACCTGACTCTCTGCTCTCCTTCAGGATGCCTTCCACGCCTTCCACCAGGACCTCAGTTTTGTGCGCAAGTTCCTGCAGCCTCTCCTGATTGGAGAGCTGGCCCCAGAGGAGCCCAGCCAGGATGGACCCCAGAATGTGAGCAGGGACCCGGTGGAAGCTAAGCCCCTCGAGTGGGGCTGGAAGAATGGGGGCACTGTTGGTAATAGCTTCATGGTTTGCCAGCCCTCCCGAGCGGACAGTTGCTGGCAGAGCTGTAGGGACGCCTGCACCAGCATTTCCTGGGGGACTCCAGGCAGACCCCCTTCCTTGCTCTGGGCCCTGCATCCCCATCTATGATGAGGACTCAGATGAACTGAACTCTAAGGGTTTTCCCTGCTTCTCAGGCTTCTCACACCTTTTGTGGGGGTGGGGGAACCCCAAGCTGGGCATTTCATCCCCTTTGGCCACACTCCTTGGACCCTAGGAAGAGTGGCTGTGGAGAGCGGGGATGGAGGGTGGGAATGGGGGGCCTCCCTCGATTCCTCGGCTGACTGGCTGTTCTGCCCCGGCAGACCCAGCTGATCGAGGACTTCCGAGCCCTGCGCCAGGCGGTCGAGGACATGAAGCTGTTTGAAGCCAAGCCCGCCTTCTTTGGTCTCCTGCTGGGCCACATCCTGGCCATGGAGGTGCTCGCCTGGCTCATGATCTACCTGCTCGGCCCCGGCTGGCTGCCCAGCACCCTGGCCGCCCTCATCCTGGCCGTCTCCCAGGTGACCCAACACTGTCTTGCAGACACCTAGGCTGACAACGCCATGGCCTGGCACATGCGGGCACTTGGGAAATGTTTGCTGAAAACCAACATTGACTGCAAACAGAAAACACTGCAGCGAACAAAACATTTGTTTCTTTCTTTGTCTGCAAACAAAGAGTGACCAGCCAGAGGCCCTATAAGTCCAGCTTCATTTTAAGTGAACTAAGGAAGCTCTTTACTTAGTATCCCGCAGGGAGCCCAGGGTGCAGAGCTGGAAGGCTGCTGCCTGCAGCTTCATGACAGTCTTGCAGCCCCTGGACCTCCTAAGCTCAGCTGTCCTTGTCTCTTAAAAGAGGCATCTGGGGATTTCCCCAGCAGCCCAGTAGTTAAGACTTGGCACGTCCATTGCAGGGGGTGCAGGTTCAATCCCTGGTAGAGGACCTAAGATTCCATTTGCCGTGCCGGGAGGCCAGAAGATAAAAACTAAATTAAAAAAAAAAAAAGAGGAGGCTGGCCCACTAGGGTCTAGAGTGGGACGTCAGCTGTGGGGGTGCCCTGCGAGCTGGGAGGGCTGGCTGGCCAGGGCTCCGGGCTGGACCCCCGGCAGCTCCCTGCCACAGCCCCGGACCCTGCGTCTCCCCAGGCCCAGAGCTGGTGTCTGCAGCACGACCTGGGTCACACGTCCATCTTCAGGAATTCCCGGTGGAACCACTTGGCCCAGCAATTTGTGATGGGGGGGGCAAGATAACCCCACCCCCATCCTTCCCAATGTCCACTCACACACAGGCCCAGGCCCCGTCCTCATCAGTGAGCAGAACTTCCCGACATCCCTGCCTTCCTGGAGCTGACATCCGAGCAGGGGGAAATGGAAAACAAGCAGTTAATTACAGAAAATAAGTAAATGACAAAATGTGAGAAAGGGAGAAGTGCTTCAACAAAAAACAAAGCAAAACCACAAAAGCTTTGGGTGGGTACAGGAGAGGAAATGGGGGCTGTCTCTTATACACATCTGGGGGGAGTGGGGGCGGGGCTGCATGGGAGGTGGGCGTGGCCGCGTGGGGAGGTGGGCGTGACCCGGCTCCACCCCTGAGAGCCCGCTCCCGCGCAGGGCTTCTCTGCGCACTGGTGGAACTTCCGCCACTTCCAGCACCACGCGAAGCCCAACATCTTCCACAAGGACCCGGACGTGACTGTGGCGCCTGTCTTCCTTTTGGGGGAGTCGTCCGTCGAGGTGCGTGGGGGGACACGCTCAGGCCGGGTCTGCAGCGGAAACCTGGTGGCCCCAGACCCCCAGCCCCGCGGTAGCCCCATCCCCTAATCATATCTAGTTCTAGGCAGAGCCCCTGTCCCCAGGGTGCCCTCTTCCCACCTCCCAGTGGCTAGAATCCAGAGTTGCCTTGGCCTCTTGGCCCAGCCAGCCCCCTGGCCCTGCCCGGGGCAAGGAGGGCCTGGAGAGCCGCCCTCCCCAACGGGCTGCCTGTATCCCCACAGTACGGCAAGAAGAAGCGCAGATACTTGCCCTACAACCACCAGCACCTGTACTTCTTCCTGAGTGAGTGTCCCCTTGTCCTCCTGGGGGTGGGAGCACGGATGGGGTGGGGGCCACGCCGGGGCCTGCCTTGTCCACTGCACGTCTCTGGTTGCCCCAGCCTGCAGCCTATGCGGCCTTCTGTGGCCACCCTCTGCCCTGGCCCTTCCCTCCTGGTGCCTTCTGGTCAGAGGCAGTCACAGCCCTGGCTGCAGCTTTCAGAGTTCCTTCCTGCCCTTGGTCAGGGCATCCCAAGCCCTAGGGCAGTTGTGGGGGCCACAAGGTGAGGATTAAAGGATAGGGATATATCAGGCTGGTGCCAACCTGCAGAAGGGGCATGGAGGAGGCGGTGGGGCAAGGACCAGCCTGAAAAGGCTCAGACACCAAGGGCCTGAGTGAGGACCAGGCCTTGTGGGTGACGCAGGCTCATCCCTGCTGGGTGGGACCAGCCTCCAGCCCCCCTGGAGGAACAGAGCCCCCTCCCCCTCCCTCTGGCTGGCCCACTCTGCACCCCTACCCTGCTCCTGAGCCCCCCTCGTGCCCCTCCTTGCAGTCGGCCCGCCGCTGCTCACCCTGGTGAACTTCGAAGTGGAAAATCTGGCCTACATGCTGGTGTGCATGCAGTGGACGGTGAGCGGGGGCCCTGCCAGCTCCCCTGGGCATACAGCTGTGGTGGAGGAAGGTGGGGTGTCAGGGACACCATTGCAAACAGGTGTGCGTGTAGTGATGTGGAACACGTGTGCTCGAGAGCAGGGAGAGTGAGTGTGTGCGTGTGTGGTTGCCAGGTCAGCATGTGCACAGGGTGTGGTGTGTGTCTCTCACAGTGAGAGATGAGGGTGGGGACCCCCTGGGCCCCCTCTGCCAGGTATTTGTCTTCTGGGCAAGGCTTCCTTCATCCCACACCCTTGCACAGCATCCATGGTCAGCCCTGTGAGGCTGGCAGGGCGAGGACTTGTCCCCTTACCTGGCTGAGAAGCCCAGGCCCAGAGAAGGGGTGGTGATGTGCCCGTCCGAGGCACATCGAGCTGAAAGGATGGGGCTGACCGCAGCTCCCCTCCCGGCTGCCTCGCGGCCTCCCCCTCCTCCCTCCTCTACAGGACTTGCTCTGGGCCGCCAGCTTCTACGCCCGCTTCCTCTTGTCCTACATCCCCTTCTATGGCATTCCTGGGGCGCTGCTCCTCTTTGTGGCTGTCAGGTATGGCCAGGTTCGGCATGACAAGCAGCAGAGCACCCTGACCACAGCTGTCAGTGTTTCCATCTGCAGAATGGGGACAGCAGTACTGTCTCCCTGGGCCGTTGAGTGGCAGCATCCAGGGGGTGGCGGGTCTCAGGGAAGCTATCTGGGGTGTCCACCCTCTTGAGTAGGGCTGCTCTGGGCTCAGCCTGGCATGGCCTCCATACCACTTGGCTGCTTGAAACACCAGTGGGGAGGAGTTGCAATCCCATAGTACAGATGGGGAAGCTGAGGCCCACAGGACAGATGGGGAAGCCTGAGTGGTCAGCAGGATGTGGGGCAGTGCCTTGAACCTCCTCTCACAGGGTCCTGGAGAGCCACTGGTTCGTGTGGATCACACAGATGAACCATATCCCCAGGGAGATTGGCCATGAGAAGCACCGGGACTGGGCCAGCTCTCAGGTGGGCAGCCAGGGCGGGGCCCATCCGGGGGTAGGGGTGGGCTCCCCAGCTGGGAGGAATGGGGGCGCTGATGGGGCTGCCGTGGGGTTGGCGCCCTGTGCCAGCCCCTCACCTGTGCCCTGCCCGCTCCTGGCAGCTGGCAGCCACCTGCAACGTGGAGCCCTCACTCTTCATCGACTGGTTCAGCGGACACCTCAACTTCCAGATCGAGCACCAGTGAGCGCAGACCCTGGGGCGAGGTTGGGGGGCCATGGGGGTGGGAGTGAGGCCTGAGTCCCCATGTCCCATCTACCCTGGGGGAGGCCAAGACATCTGCCCTGGACTTCCCGGAGGGCCCGGGAGAGGTGGTGCACAGGTCCAGGGGTGCCAAGGCACTGTCTCCCCCGCAGTCTCTTCCCCACGATGCCGAGGCACAACTATCGCAGGGTGGCCCCGCTGGTCAAGGCCCTGTGCGCCAAGCACGGCCTCAGCTATGAGGTGAAGCCCTTCCTCACTGCCCTGGCGGACATCATCAGGTAAGGACCCTCCGCTCATGGTGGGGCCCCCGCCCACCCCTGGGCCCGTCAGCCACTCCCTGAGCACCCACCTGGCTCTCTTGAGTTCTTGCAGGTTCCTCTCTGGGAGCTGGCATTCAGGGCCTTTCCCACCAGCCTCTCTGCCCTTGGCTGTGACCCCACCCCCATCCTTCCCAATGTCCACTCACACACAGGCCCAGGCCCCGTCCTCATCAGTGAGCAGAACTTCCCGACATCCCTGCCTTCCTGGAGCTGACATCCGAGCAGGGGGAAATGGAAAACAAGCAGTTAATTACAGAAAATAAGTAAATGACAAAATGTGAGAAAGGGAGAAGTGCTTCAACAAAAAACAAAGCAAAACCACAAAACCTTTGGGTGGGTACAGGAGAGGAAATGGGGGTGTACCAGGCAGAGATGCAATTTTTAGTTGGGTGGCAGGGTGGGTGGTAAGAAGGCAATGTGTTAGCAGAGACGAGAAAGGGAGCGGGCTGGCCGAAGAGACATCTGGGGGCAGCATGTCTGGGGCCGGGGAATAACCGTGCAAAGGCCCTGAGGCAGGAGTATGCTAGATGTGTGGGAGAGCCACTGAGTGGGGGAGGGGCACACAGGACTTGGATTTTGGAAGGATGCTCTGACTGTGGGAACGTACTATGGGGCAGGAAGAGCAGAGTGGGGTTCCTGCAGCTCTTCAGGGGTGACCGGGCTCGGCCCTGGTGGTAGCCTTGACAGGGGAACAGAAGCCAGGGTCTCAGCCAGGGCTCTTCCACCTGTGTGCCTTAGCACAGGCTGTTCCCTTTACTTCGAGGCCCTTCCTTCTCTACTGGTGTTTGAATTCCTCCTTCATCACCCTACCCAGCCCGATCCTCGAAGCCCCTGCCACTTGGCCTGGCCCCTTTCAAACACCTGGCACAGGGTTTTTCTAACAAGTTATTGATGCTTCTGGTTCCCCTCCAACATGAATCAGGCTGGTGGTGGGCACATTCCATGCCTTACAAATCTCTGGGTCACAGGGCTCAGCAGGAGGAAGAGACAGAGAGAGACGGATGAGGAGGGACAGACGCACCCTGGTTCCTGGCTGGACGTGGCCTGGGCCCTTTCCCCTCCCACCCAAGGTCTAGGTTCCACTGCAGTTAATGAGAGTGTAGCCACCTCTCCCAGTCCTCGCCTCTGGCCCCACCCCAGCTGCCTGCCCATCTCCGCTCACACTCATCATCGTGGGGGGGGAGAGGTTAATATCTTGCAGTTGAGTCCCTCATATCTTCCCTACCCCCACCACCCAGGTCCCTGAAGAAGTCTGGCAATGTGTGGCTGGAAGCCTACCTCCACCAGTGACGACCGCAGCGCCCGGGGCCCCAGCAGCCACCAAGCCTCCCAGACAGGCTTCCTCGCCTGCCCCACCTCGTCCTGCCTCAGGCTGGAGGCCCTGTCTGTCCTCTTGGGTCCCCTCTCCGTCTGCTCCACAGCCCTACGACCATGGCTTTAGGCCCACTAAGACCAGGGCTAGGGGCATAGTGTATAAAGACACAGTGAGCGTGACATGTTTTCCTAGCGTAAAAATTTAGGGGGAAAATGTTATTTTTATATAAAAACAAACCCAGGTATGTTATGGAGTAGATATTTGCATGGATTTTGGAACTGGAGTTCAGGTCCTTGGGCCATCAGGGTGTTGGGAGGTGAGAGGGTGGTGGTGGATGGTGGCTTTCCGAGTTGACCTCTGCTCTGGGTCAGGGAGCTGGCATCTGCCCCGGGCTCAGATGCCCTGAGGGCCCGGCCCCTTCCTGTTCTTCACCCAGTCACCAGCAACCTTGGTGGTTCACTCCAGGCTCGTCCCGCTTCGCTCCTTTGCATAGTTGGACAGGGAGGCTTCCCGGGTGGCTCAGTGGGGAAGAATCCGCCTGCCAGTGCAGGAGACATAGGTTCAGTCCCTGCGTCGGGAAGATTTCTTGGAGAAGGAATTGGCAAGCCACTCCGGTATTCTTGCTTGGGAAATCCCCTGGACAGAGGAGCCTGGTGGGATAGGGTTGCAGAAAGAGTCAGACTAAGCGATTAAAGAACAGAGACTGGCGGCAGACGGGGGCGAGGGCCCTGTTTGCGGGCACCCCCAGGTCACGGGAGGCACCCCTGCCCGGCATCTGCATTGGCCTGATGGCCGAGGGGCCTTACAGGGCCGCTGGCAGGGGTCTGCTGCTGAGCTCAGACGTATACCTGGCATCACAGCAGTGAGCAGGTCCACAGGAGGTGATCGGGATCTCCCCCTGCCCCATGCCTGCCCGGGACCAGGTGCTGGTTTCCACCTGCTGCAGTGAACCATTCAAGCAGGACCCCTGTGTGTGTGTGTATTAATTTCGCTTCAGTTGTATCTGTCTCTTTGTGACCCTATGGACTGTAGCCCGCCAGGCTCCTCTGTCCATGGGATCCTCCAGGCAAGCATACTGGAATGGGTAGCCATTCCCTTCCCCAGGGGTTCTTTCTGGCCCAGGGATTGAACCCAGGTTTCCTGCATTGCAGGCGGATTCTTTACTGTCTGAGACACCTGGAAACCCAAAGACCCCTGGAACGGGGCTCTTTCTGTCCCTGGAGTCAGACCAAGGCGTGGTCCTTCACTGAGCCTTGGGCTCCTCATCTGGAAAATGGGTGTTGGCCTGGGCCTGTGGTGTTTGGACACTTTTGGGGGGGCTTCCTGAAGGTGGGAAGGAGGGAGAGCCGAGCTGCTGGACCCCTCTGCTCAGCAGCTCCAAACTGAGTGGAAGGTTTCATTAGAAGAAGTGTCAGCAGATTGAGAAAAAAATGGAAACGCTGAGCTAGGATTTCTCTGAGGGACTTTCTGGCCCAGGGCTGGAGTCTCCCCACCAGCTGCAGGATTGCCCCCCACTGTTTGTCCCCAGGGCCCCAGACTGGGTTCCCTACAGGAAGTGGAAGGGGGCAGGTTCTTGTCCAGTCTTTCTCTGGACCTCCAGTCTCACCCTGACCCACCTCACACCATGTCCAGCTTTTCTCTTGACTGGGCCGCCAGGAGGGAGTCCTGGACTCCAGGCTGTGACCTTGGGGAAGTTATGCAGTCTCTTGGAGTGGTAGTGTGACCTCCTGGGGTGACAGAAGAGATACCTGTGGAAGGCTTTTTGCTGAGAGCCTCCAGCAATAGGGCTGAGGCATTTATCTTAAAAATGTGTACAATCCATGGTCCTGGGGCCATCACAAGCTCTCACCTGGGACAAGCACGTGGCTGCTTCCCAGCCTGTTTTGTCCTTGAAAGGTACTTCCTACCTTGAAAGTAAGTCCCACTTTCAGGGCCCCTGCCCAGGCTGTTTGTTCTCCTTCTGACTCCTGGCGCCCTGTGGGCCCCGGGATGGTAGTCCCCCAGGGCAGATGGCCAGTGCCTTTCCTATAGCGACCTTGATGCCCTTATCAGGGAAATACTAGCACATGGACGGAGGAGCCTGGTAGTCTGCAGTCCATGGGGTTGCACAGAGTCGGACACGACTGAAGCGACTTAGCAGCAGCAGCAGCGGACTCAGAGTGAGCACCCCACCCCTGCACGCGCCCCGCCCGGCCCCCAGCAGGAACGCTGAGCCTGCAGCTCCACCCAGGGGCACCTGGAATAGCTGCACCAATGTGGAGCAGGTTGTGCTCCGTGCTGCCCCTGGTGGTGGCCGAGGGCATTGCGCCCTCACGTCTGCAAATGGGTAGTTGCCTAGGAATAACTTGTTTAAAGGACCAAGTGATTTTGGGTTCCAGAATCACTGCGAACAGTGACTGCAGCCACGAAATTAAAAAATGCTTGCTCTTTAGAAGAAAAGCTTTGACAAACCTAGATGTGTTAAAAAGCATAGACATCACCTTGCTGACAAAAGTCCATAGTCGAAGCTATGGTTTTTCCAGTAGTCATGTGTACATGTGAGAGTTGGAACATAAAGAAAGCTGAGTGCCAAAGAAATGATGCCTTCGAACTGTGGTGCTGGAGAAGACTCTTGAGAGTCCCTTGGACTGCAAGGAGGTCACACCAGTAGATCCTGAAGGAAATCAGTCCTGAATATTCATTGGAAGGACTGATGCTGAAGCTGAAGCTCCAGTACTTTGGTCACCTGATTCGAAGAGCCGACTCATTGGAAAAGACCCTGATGCTGGGAAAGATTAAGGGCAGGAGGAGATGGGGTGACAGAGGATGAGATGGTTGGATGGCATCATTGACTGAATGGATGTGAATTTGGGCAAACCCCTGGAGACAATGAAAGACTGGTAAACCTGCTGTGTTCATGGGAGTTGCCAAGAGTCAGATACAACTTAGTGACTGGACCACAAAAGGACCACTGGGGAAGCCCCCTGGCCTCAGTTAGCCGGCCCATTGCCTACTGCCTGGAATCCTTCACTGGTGGGTCACCTTTGCCCTTGTTCCTCCCTGTCCCTTATGCTAGAATCCCTGGCGCCGAGTCATCCACCCTTCTCCCTAGCTGAGTTCCCCCTTTGTCTATAGGCTTCTTTTGCAGTCTCAGGGCCTGGGCCCGGTCTGTGCAAAGAAGGAGGGAAGGGCCTTGGTAGAGCCACCAAGAAAAGCAGTGTCCCTGCTTTACGATCTGCACAGTCTTGGGCCCAGAAGCAAAGCAAAAGTCTTTAGGAAAGCCTTGTTCATTTGCCCCTTCAATCGGCCAGCATTTATTTACTTGGAGTCTTCCATGAGATGGCCTGGGCAGATTGGGAAATGGAAATTCACAAGAACCAGCCCATGCCTGTAATGTTGGGAGTGGCTGGTAGGTCACATGCCTGAGCAGAGGGCAATAGAGATGATATTTTAAGTCCTGGCACGCTAGGCGTTCGCTTGTTCTGTTTATGATGGGCTAGTTCCGGTCCTGGGGTCCGCCTCCACCCTCCAGGCCCTGGTTCCTTCACAGATGGGTATAGGTACCCCACTGGATCCATAGCTAATCTTTTCCACTTCAGACTTGGACCACGAGGCTCTTTGAGAAGCTGCGTCCTGTCCAGGGGGGCACACCTCTCCAGGGATGGCACAGCTGGGACAACTGAGCTTTGATTGCCCCAAGGCTCTGTATCATGAGCAGTGGCCTGTCACTCCCGGGGCAGCCCGTGCCCAGTCCAGGTGGCTGCCACCTCTGCTCTGCCCCGCCTGGCTCACCAAAGGCCTCCTCTTGACTCCCAATGGGCCAAGAGGGTCTGAGTGTCCCTTCCCACTGGAAGCCTGGGAACTTGCCAGGCCAGTGACACCGCTGGGGCTCTAGGTCCACACCCAGCCTGGACTGCCCTGCAAGCCCCTCCTCTGGGCCCGGTGCCTAGCACATGCCCACGCCACCCGCCAAGCTGAGGTACACTTTTATCAGGGTAGACACATTGCCATGGTGAGCTCTTATCCCCTCCGCAGGGACTAACTCCCTTCGTCTCCATCCACTCCACCCAGCCCCTCGCTCCTCTGGGGAGCCGTCTGACACTGATGTGGAGCAGGAAGAGCTCAGGCTCTGGGAAATGGCCCTTTCCTTGTGGGGCGCCCCACTGGGGAAGGGGAGGGTGAGGGGCTGGAATTCAGCTGCCCAGTCCTTTCCTCTGGCTTCAGCCTCCTCCCCTGTGAGTCGAGGTTTGCTTCTGTGACCACCCGGGGGGCTATGAGTTTGGCAAAGGGTGGGGATCAGAAGCCCATGATTCCGTGCTGGGCAAGGGCCTCAGCAGAGTATAGGGAAGGAGGGGCAGTTAGGCAGAGAGCAGGAAGGAGTCTCCCCAGTCCCTGGCCCCAAGGGTGGACAAGGTTGGGAGTGTGGGGAAGCAGTCACAGAAGGTCCAGGCCCCCATCAGCCTGGGCTAGGCTTTACCCGATGCCCTGAGTGGCAGCAGAATCCTTCCCACCACTCTCCCCCTGCTGGGATCCTGGTCGTCACTGGTGACGGATGCTGCACTTACAGCTGGCTGGGTGTGTGTGTGTCTATTACTGTACCATCCTGAGCGTCACAGTGCTGGGCCCAGCCCAGGTAGGAGAGAGAAGACAGGCACAAGTAAGGGGGACGGAGGCATGTTCCCCAAGATCTCTCAGACTCCAGGGCCTCTAATGGGTGTCAGGGCAGGGCAAGGCCAAAGGCTCACAGGTTGTTGAGAGATGACCTGTGCCCACCGGGGAATCACACACGTGCTAGCCGGATCAGCTGGGCGTCCCTGCCAGCTACACTGAGGTCACAGGTGAAGGAGCAGAGAGGACAGGGGTCCTCTTGAGCCCTCCCCCACCCTGCTAGGAGCAGACGCAAGGCCAGGTGGGGAGCTTCTGAGGTCCTGGCTCCCCAAAACCTCTTGGCACTTCCCTGGCACTCCCAGCTTGACCTGCCAAGCTGAGCCAGCCCAGAGGGGAGGGCATAGAGAGCAGTGTCGGGGCCACTGGGAGGCTCACTGCCCTGGCGTGTTCCTTGGGGCTCTTTCCAGGCTTGTGGGACCCAATGAGCCCGTGCATGGGCACAGGGGCCACAAGACACCTGGTCTCCAGGGCTCCCCTCAGCCCTTTCTGAGACTCTGCCCCTAGGGCTCGGTACACTGACCAGGAAGGGGTAGGGCCGAGGTTGGCAGAAGCAAGTGACCTGGGGCCTGCGGGTGGTCCCTCAAGAGGGGGACAGCGAATGAGGATATCAAGAAGGTGGCCTGTGTCCCCCAGAGACCTTTGGAAAGCCTCACTTCACAGAGAGTCCTCAGGAAGAAGGAAGGCACACTCATCTGAGCCATTTGCCCAAAACTCCTGGCCTGATGTGCATTTTAGGGAAGGAGAAAGTAAGTTCTCTTTGAGCAAAGGTGTGGGGGTGGGGTGGGGGATGGACAGAGGAAAGTGCTCCCAGCACAAAGCAGACCCCCTTCTCCATACTCCATTGACACCCCACCCAGCATCAGCGAACAGGAAGTGGAGGAGAATCAGGCCAGCGCTGAACAAGGAAGTCAGAATAAAATCACTTCATTTATTTCCAAAAGTGTAGAGGTGGGGAAGCAACATAATAAAAATTAAGGTCAGTCCCCTATGGATCCATTCTGCCTCAGGGGAGGGGCAGTGGCTCTTTGGGCCGGCCTGTTCTCAGTGGGAGGGCTTCAGGCAGTCCGATCCCTCGTTGCCATGGCAACTCTCGGGTCCATCGCCAATCAGAGCTGGTCCCTCCTGCCCCGCCCTCCCCTGGAGCTATCTACGAGTTAGTGGGTTAATTTCCAGACGCAGCAGCTCTGGATCCTCCCAGTGGCCGCCAGGTTCCCCACCCTCTCACTTTCCTGTCCCCTCAGCTGTCTGGCCTTCGGCCCCCACCCCTCTTTGTCCCATTGGGTACCCCCTCCCCCACCAAGTCCCCGGCTTCTCTGGGTCACCCTCCTCTGGGACTCCTTCCCTCTGTCTCCCGACAGTCAGGGCCATGGAGGCCTCAGTAAGTGAGCCCAGCTCAGCCCACTGTGGGACCTGGGAAGGCTGCAGAGGGGCTGGGGGGTGGGAACAGGCAGATGTCCCAAGGCCCAGTCCCACTGCCACCCCCGGCAGAACGCATCCTGTAGCAAAAGGTTAAAAAACGAGTAAAAGACACAAGAGCGTGATAGACCGGGAAAGAGCGTGTCCACGTGGGCAGCCCCAACGTGCGGAGGGGCTGTGATGAGCTTCTGGGCTCCAGTGCCCACTCGCAGCCTGGAGGGCTTAAGTCTGCACCAGCCAAGTGGCAAGGACTGGCTGGCACTGCCTGGCAGTAACGGAGCACTCTGGGGGGACAGTCCAGTTGCTCCAGAATCTTGGGTCTCCCAACCAGAACAAATGTCTGAGCCTACAGGCCGGCTCACCCCTGACCTGGCTATTGCTTCTGCTGAGCTCTTCTGTGGCCCTGCCCCCCTGGACCCGAGGTCACAGGCTCTGGACTTGGGAGGCGGCAGGATGGAACTGCTCGAGCCCTGGGTCAGAGGGTTCCGGTGGGGCCAGGACGTTTCACTGGGCCCGGAGGCCTGAGCTGGCTGCAACACGGGCGAAGGGAGCCTGGCATCAGGGCCAGGGCCCTGGTCATCTGAAGAGAAAGAGGCCTGCTGGGGCGCCCCCAGTACCGACCCGGCGGTGGGAGGGAGACCTGGGGATTCCAGCACATCATCACCCTACAGAAGGGCAGAGGGTGGGCCGCCGTCCGAGGCAGTGGGGCCATCCTGCAGGCTCAGGGAGCCATCCCACCTGCCGGCTGGGACCCAGCCCTGCGGACCTCAAGAGCAGGGAGAAAAGAGGGGGGTGTGAAGCCTGGAGGCCAGGCTGCAGGGGCTCGCAGGCCGCACCTGGGCGCGTCTGGTCTGGCTGATGCTTCAGGACAGAGGGTGGAGGCGGGGCGGGACCCAGGAGGGAGGATGTCGGAGGGAGGCGTGAACGCCTCGAAACCAGACAGCGAGAGAGGAAAGACCGAGCCTCAAGTCTGTGGGCCGCGCACCACAGCCTCCTGACGCCCTTCTGAACAGAACCCCGCCCTCCCCTTCAGCCACCACCCCCGCCTGCTCCCCCCCACCGTCCCTAACCAGGGGAATCAAGCACATCACCTCACAGAAGGGCAGAGGGTGAGCGGCAGTCCAAGGGGGTGGGGCCGGCCTGTAAGCCCACGGAACTGTCCCACCTGCCAGGTGGGACCCAGCCCTGCGGACCTCAAGAGCAGGTGAGGGAGAAAAAGAGGATGGTGTGTGGCCTGGAGGCCAGGCTGCACCTGTGCACATCTGGTCTGGCAAATGCTTAAGGACAGAGGGTGGAGGTGGGGCTGACTGGCCGGGACCCAGGAGGGAGGGTGTCAGGAGGAGGTGTGAAAGCCTTGAAACCAGACAGCGAGAGAGGAAAGACCAAGCCTGAGTCTGTGAACCGCGCACCACAGCCTCCTGACACCTCTCTGAACAAAACCCCACCCTCCCCTCCGGCCTCCACCCGCTCCTCCCCCACTGTCCCTGTGGGCGCCCGGAGGGCTGCAGCTTCATTTGTGGAGGTAGGCGTCCAGCCACAGCTGCCCAGACTTCCTCAGGGACCTGGGAAGAGGAGGAAACGGACGATCAGGGAGCAGGTCGACGGGGCAAGGGGCCAGGGAGCCCCAGGGAGTCAGGGTCTGCGGGCCCAGGGGTCTCCTCTCAGCTCTCCAGGAGCCCAGGCCCCCCCAGGGAGGGACCTCGTCCAACCCAGACAGAGGCCAGGCAATCCCCAGCGACAGAGGGGCCAGGTGGGGGCACCCGTGCCAGCAGGGGCCTTCTGATCTCCACCTCGGGCGGTCCCACGACCACGTGCCTCCCAATCCTCTCCCTGTCTCCCGGGGACCTGGGGGGTCCCCGACCACCGTGCCCGCCCCGCCTTACCCGATGATGTCTTGCAGGGCCCGAAGCAGCGGCTTCTCCTGGTACTCAATGCCGTGCTTGGCGCACAGGGACCTCACCAGGGGGGCGATCTTGTGCAGGTTGTGCCGGGGCATGGTGGGGAAAAGGCTGGGAAGAGCACGGGGGCGGGCGTGAGGGCTGGCCCACCATCTCCACTGCCCACACTGAGGCTGGCCGGGCCCGGAAGACCCTGTCTGCCTCTCCCTGTGTGCCCGTGGGGCAGCTGACCTACAGTGGGAAAGGGCTGGGCCTCGGGCTCCCTGTCAATAAAGGGACCAGTCGCCCGCCCTGCCAGGCTCACGGGATCCAGGAGGATGCCAGGCCTCATGTGCAGGGGTGGGCGCCTCTGTGATCACGTGGCTCGGGGAACAAGAACCCAGGCCTCAAGGGGGCTGGTGGGTGGTGGTCGGGGGTGGAGATACAATCTAGGGTCGTTGGGGGAAAAACAGAGAGAAGGAGCCCCACCTGCTCCCCTCTGCCAGGTGAGGTGAGGCTGGTGGTAACTTGCCTCCACTGTATGCCAGATGTGTATAAGAGACAGCACCCTGACCCACTCCACACCAACCACCCCCCCCTCCCTGCCCATGCCTGTGCTCACTGGTGCTCAATCTGGAAGTTGAGGTGCCCACTGAACCAGTCATTGAAGAAGGACTGCTCCACATTGCAGGTGGCTGCCAGCTGTTGGGGAGAAGGGGGGTGAGTGGCTGGGAGCAGAAGCACAAAGGGACCCCTCTCCTTTCTGCAAGGCCCAGCCTTCCCTGGGTCTCACCACCCTGCCCGATTTCCCACTGGTCCCTCCAGAAGCTCCCGGCCACCCTCTCCTGCCCGGCCCTGGCCCTCCCAGTGGAAGGGCACCGGCAGCCCCAGGGAAGGGCAGGACAGCGCGGGGCCTACAGGGCAGCCACGCTCCTGGGGACGTGGACCTGGGCTCCGTGGGGCTCCCCCGGCAGCCAGCGCTGGCCGCCCTCACCTGGCTGCTGAACCAGTCGCGGTAGGGCTCTCGGTCAATCTCCATGACGATGTGATTCATCTGTGTGACCCACACAAACCAGTGGCTCTCCAGGAACCTGGAAGGGAGCTCGGCTCAGTGCGCAGCCTGGCGGCTCAATCTCCACGGGGTCCGGGGAATCGGTGGGAACCGAGTGTCTCTCCCAACCCCAAATGGGGCAAGGCGGGTACAAGTGGAAGCGGTTGAGTGAAGCTCCTTGATGAGGGGCCTGGGCAGAAAGTGGGACCTCTGAGGCTTTCCTCGGAGGGGGCCTCACATCAAACCCCAATCAGCACCAGTGCTTGGGGGGCAAGGGGCTAGTAGCCAGCAAAACTCAGGCACCTGATGAAGTTGAGGAAAAGGATGGATCCCAAGACACCATAGAAAGGGATGTAGGTGATGAAGAAACGGGTGTAGTAGCTGATGGCCCAGGCCAAGTCCTGCGGAGAGAAACACAGTTAGACGTAGGAGTGTCTTGCCCTCCTGGGCACAGGGTCCCAACCACAGGTGTGTACACAGCAAGTTTACACAAGTGAAGGCGGCCAAGAAACCCTATGGGCCTCCAGGAAGCTGGACACTGGGTCCAGCTAAGGATCTGAGGCCTGCCAGAGGAGGGTGTATACGACAGTTTTTGTGTCTAGAAGGCTGAGCAGCTTTAGCAACATGAGGGGCTAGCGGCTCTGCATCTAGGGAAACCCGCAGGGATGGGGACTAGCACGCTGGTCCTGGGGATTCTGGAGACGTACCACAACGTGCACACACCCCCGACACCCGCAGNTTTGTGTCTAGAAGGCTGAGCAGCTTTAGCAACATGAGGGGCTAGCGGCTCTGCATCTAGGGAAACCCGCAGGGATGGGGACTAGCACGCGGGTCCTGGGGATTCTGGAGACGTACCACAACGTGCACACACCCCCGACACCCGCAGGCTCACAGACTGCTGGTCGGCACCTGGGGGTCCTCACCCCAGCACGGCAAAGGCCAGGACGCGGTCCATCACCCACCTCAGGACCCTCCCAGCAGCCTGACAGTGCTGGCCCTCAGACCCTCTTCCATTCTGCTCTCTCTTCCTGGGCAAGCACCCCACCCTCCCCCAGCTGCCTCCATGGCCCTGCAACCATGGCAACCGGAGTGAACTGTCTTAGCTCCAAGCCCACTCTGTCCGCCCCTGCTAAGCCCTCCCATTCCACCCAGAGTAGCCACAGGGACTGGCGACCACCCTGCTCAGCCACCCTGCCCCAGCTTGTTCCCACCTCAGGGCCTTTGCACTGACTGTTTCCGCCCCCACATCACTTCTCCCCCAACGCTCAGCAGGGCCATGATGAGAGCACAGGCTCCGCCCTGTTCTCTGCGTGCTAAGTCTCTTCAGTCGTGTCCAGCTCTTTGCAATCCTATAGACTGAATAGCCCACCTGGCTCCTCTGTCCATAGGATTCTCCCGGCAAGAATACCGGCATGGATTGCCACGCCCTCCTCCAGGGGATCTTCAGGACCCCGGGATCGAACCCGTGTCTGTCTCCTGCATTCTTTACCACTAGTGCCCCTTGTGGCTATTCTGTGTAGCTTGTAAGTAATTTTCTGAGCTGTGCCTCTGACCCTGTCTTCAGTATGGGAAAAGAATATCCCTCCGAGGTTCTACAGGCCTGAAGGTGTGGCAACAAGAAGCAGAGCTTGCAAGTCTGAGCTCTAACGACTCCACTCTGGTCCCGGCACCAGTTTGCTGCCATAGAGACCTTCCGACATGCAAGCTGGATCACGCCACTGCCATCCCCAAAGCCATCCACGAGCCTCCTGCCCTGTCGGGGACAAAAGACAAAATCCAGCCTCCCAATAGGATGCACGGGTCCCTCACATGCCTGTCCACCGTCCTGGCCTTGCCTGCAGCCTGTCACGTCTCCCGTGGCCCAGCCGTGTCGTGCTGTGTCTAGCTGGATCTGCCTGGAGGCTCCTTCTCCCCTTATCTGCTCAGCAAACATCCTTCATAGGAGCTCTGTTTGGTTATCTCCACAAGCATTCAGTGAACACCTTCTCTGTGTCAGGGGCTGAGTTAGGTGCTGGAGGCAAACGGGAGTGCTTGAGAACCCCTTATCTGGAAGGACAGACTTCAGACAGAGATCCCTTCCACAGCATACGGAAGGGGACACACAGTTACAGGGGTGATGGCAGCATGGCATACGGTCCCAGCCCCGTCCTGATTTAGAAAGACTCCCATCAGGAGGTGGTGCCCGAGCCGGGCTGGGATACAGTGAAGGTTGGCCAAGCAAAGAACAGGAGGATGGATGTTTGCAGAAATGGCAATGCGAAGAGAAGTCCGGAGAGGCGAGCAGGCAGGGGCTGTGTTTACATGTAGATTACATGCTCCATATACTCCAGCCCAAGCGCTCCAGGTGGGGGCAAGAGGCGGTGGCCAGGTCACATCCACCTGGGGGAGACTGGCCTCTATTTTGGCGGCAAGGAAGAAGACCCACTGTGCTTTAAACGACAAGAATGTGGTTCCATTCGAATCATAAAAATAGGTCCTTGCCAACTGAAGGTGAGGAGATTCGGTTATTCCAGGAGCTCAGGGATGAAATGAGGGAGGCCCAATCCAGGACCCCCAGCCCTGCCGAGGGGGCAACAGTCTCCAGGACTCTAGGAGGCGGGGGCAGTTCTATGCAGAGACTGTTTGGTCATGGTGAACCCAGGCTGGTCCCCGGCATCGGTGTCATCAGCTGGGGAGGAAAGGAGTGGGAAGAGTGGCTGGGGAGGGGTCTGAAGGGCCAGCAGTGGGCAGCCGGCAAGACCTCAGGACGGAGGTGGTCTTTAAGGGTACGTGTGCGACTAACAAGTCGCTCAGTCATGTCCAACTCTTTTCGACTCCATGGACTATAGCCCGCCAGGCTCCTCTGTCTATGGGATTCTCCAGGCAAGAATATTGGAGTGGGTTGCCATTCCCGTCTCCACGGGATCTTCCCGACCCTGGGATCGAACCTGAGTCTTCCGCATGGCAAACAGATCCTTTACCATCTGAGCCACCAGGGAGCCCTTAAGCGGGTGGGGGAAGCCAATCCTTTAAGTTCTGTTTCTACTTTTCATCACATTCATTTTATTTCCTTTTCTGTGTGTATGCAGTGCAGCAGTATGTACACATATATTAATGGAGGTGTGTGCTTATTAACTGTGGAGCAAAATAATACATGACCATGGGCCACTGGTGTCAGGGGTGAAGGGGTGAAGGAGGTGCAGGGAGACAGAGGTGGAGGAGAACCAGCAGAGGCTGGACTTGGAAGCTGACAGGGAGAATTTCAAGGAGGAGTGGATAGTGGGATCAAATGCAGCGGACCTCCAGGAAGTTGAGGCCTGGGGACAGCCCCAGGATGTAGCCACTGGCAATGCTGGTTGGCCTTTGGAGCTGGACAGTTCTCAGCAGTGCGAGGGGTGGGGGTTGGGGGAGCTGTGCCAGGCATGGCATGGTGCCCACGAGGGGCCAGGTACACTCCACCCCCCCTGAGTTGTGACAATCAAAAATGTCTCCCTGGACTTCCCTGGCGGCTTAAATGGTTAAGACTCTGTGCTTCCAACGGCAGTGGGCCCGGGTTCGATCCCTCATCAGGGAACTAAGATCCTGCATGCTGTGAGATGCGGCCAAAAAAATCCCCAAATTCTCCCCGATGCTGCCAGTGGCTCAACAGAATTGCTCCCACTGAGGACCACCACCCCAGGTCACAGCTGCACGTGGCACCTAAGCTCACAGTTTCCATGAATTAGAAAACCACAGCACGGGGCAGGCCTCTGCCATGCGGGCCTCTGAGGGGTGCACTTTCGTCTGGAGCTAAGCCTGGTTACAGTCAGCTACTGCTGTGCACTAGAAGCCCAAGCTTGACCCCTACTCCCTTGCAAGAGAGCCCTGCCCCCAAGGGCCTGATCAAATGTCCCTGGCTGGGCCACCTGAGCCGGTTCAGGTATAAAGTCTGATTCCCTTTCCCACTGTGCCTATTTCATGCTTTGTCCTTCAGGGAACACACACAGTGAAAGTTTTTTAAAAAGGGATTAAATATTCATGTCAGGCATCTGCCATGAAAGCAGATTAGAGTGTCCCGAGCAGCTGCAGCGCTGTCCTCTTCCACTCTGACTCCTCCCAGGGCTCAATGGTCACCACAGGGGCAGGAGAGCTGGGTTCCAATTCCCACCCCCTCACTGACCCAGAAACTTCCCTCCAGCCCAGATCCGCCTTAATGGCCAGACACGGCTTCCCTGATAGCTCAGCTGGTTAAGAATCCACCTGCAATGCAGGAAACCCCGGGTCGATTCCTGGGTCAGGAAGATCCACTGGAGAAGGGATAGGCTACCCACTCCAGTATTCTTGGGCTTCCCTTGTGGCTCAGCTGGTAAAGAATCCGCCTGCAATATGGGAGACCTGGGTTCGATCCCTGGCTTGGGAAGATCCCTTGGAGAAGGGAAAGGGTACCTACTCCAGTATTCTGGCCTGGAGAATTCCATGGACTGTATAGTCCATGGGGCTGCAAAAAGTCGGACACGACTGAATGACTTTCACCGTGGGTGGCAGTGCCTAACTGTCCCTGGAGCACAGTGGGTACCGATAAACAGCATGCCCTACAAGCGTGTAGTACAGGTTTTACCAGCACAGGGCTGGCAAGGACTTCCAAATCCCTCCTTTTCCCCAAACAACCTGCTCCCGAGTTCCAGGCTGGCCCTCTTAGCAGAATCAACAGGCACCTCTGCCAATAACACCAAGGGAAGCGTGTAAGACAAAGTACTTAGAAGTCCTTCAATTGCTGTACAAACAAGAGGGCCTGTTGCTGAGAGAGCAGTGTCAGGGTGTGGGAGCGGGGTGAGTCCAGGCGGTGGCACTGGGAGGTTCTCATGCCTGATCCACGCCTTGGTGTCACCTTGGGCAAGCCCCAAACTCTCAGAGTTTCACTATCTTCACTTATGAAACTGGGTTTTATAAAACAAAATAAGACCAGCAATACCGACTAAGTGTCCACTTGGTCTGGAAGGCACGGGTCTTGTCCCTGTCCCTATCCCAGTCCCTGTAAACTCAGTTCTGCCAAAAGCAGGTTCTGCCCAGGGCGACCACCTCCCCCAGGGCCTCCCATCACGGGCATATTGTCCTCTTCCGAGAACCACACCTGCGTGTCTACATCAAGCCAAGGACAGTCCCTCTCCAGGGTCCCCTTCTCTCTCTGGAGTGATGGGCGGGATCGTGTCCCCTAAAATGACTCTTCATCCCTGGGACCTCACAGTGGGACCTTATTTGGAGACAGTGTGCTTGCAGACGTCATTAGTGAAGATGCGGTTGCTAGGGAGGGCCCTAATCCATGACTGGTGTCCTAAGACAGAAGGGAAACCCGGAGGCAGAAACACCCACAGAGAAGACGTTGGCCATCCACGTGTCAGAGACAGAGGCCAGCCCAAACCATTTCTCACGGCCCCCAGAAGGGCCAACCCTGCAGACTCCTTGATCTTGGAGTCGAGTCTCCAGAGCTGTGAGACAATGTGATCCTGTCGTTTAACAGAAGTGCCTGCGACACGTTCTCACGCAGATTTAGCAAACTAAGCGCCAGGCTGCTCTCCATTTACCAACCGGAGAGCAGTGTGACCTGGTCCACTGGCTCTTAGGGGGCCTCACGGGGACTCAGGAGGGTGATGGCTGGAGCCTTGGATGGGTGGACTGCGTGTGACTCACCACTCGGCCTTCAGGAAGTTTCTGAAGGGCTCTGCCAAGGCAGGGGCTCTCCCAGCGGACGCCCTGCACGGCGGGATCTTTCGGGCTGGGGTGCTACGGCCTGCTGGCTCCTGCTGGCCTCTGAGCAAGTCCCTTCCTGAGAGTGACCAGGTAGTCACCCCGGGAGGAGATGCCCGGGGATGGGGGCCGATCCAGGGTCTAGTCGCCCTCCTCCCCACACTCCTGGGTCCCCTGGACTCACCACCCAGTCCTTGCGGACGATCATGGTCATGATGATCTGGTACTGGAAGTACAAAGGGATAAGCAGCGGCGGCCCAACTGCAAGAGAGAGAGAGGAGAGGGGCTTGGAGCGGCCTGTCCCACCCGGCGGGGCGGAAGATGGGGAGGAGCCGGGGGGCAGAAGCCAGGATGTGGTGCCAGCTCTGTAGCTCCCGGGCAGAGGGGACCGGAACCCTGGCGCCCTGAGAAGGGGGATGGGAGCGCCCGCTGGCACCCTGCCCAGGAAGCCCGAGTGTGGCATCTGGGTGTCTGGGCCGGTGTCCCTTCTGTGTATCACGGGCCAGGATGGGTTTGTGGCTGTTGTTGCTCTGACAGCTTTGGTGTCACTTTCTGGGTCTGGAAGGGTGTCAGGTGGGAGCAGGGATGGACAGCCACACCGGGGTGGGAAGGAGGTAGGGGTTGTGGGGCGCCCCGGCACTCACTCAGGAAGAAGTACTCATGCTGGTGGTTGTAAGGCAGGTACTTCAGCTTCTTCTTGCCGTACTGCGGAGAGAAGCGGAAACCGTGAGCCCCCAGCACCCCTCGGACCCCCGCCACCCATGCTCTCCTCCACCTGCTCGGCAGTCCCTGTTCCTCCCTCCCGCCCAGGGGGGCTTGCTGTCTCTCTGCACCCTGGGCCCCTCTCGGCTCCCGACTGCTCTGGCCAACACTTCCTCAGCCCTCTCTGGGCGCGCACCAGTCCCAAGCTGGCCTCTCAGCTCAGGCGCCCTTCTACGAGCTGGTGCTTCCAAAGCTGAAGCTCGGGGTCAAGTCACTGCCCAGGCCACACAAGAAGCAGGCTGGCCAGGATCTGAACCCAAGAAAGCGGACTCAGAACCCATGAGACAGGCAGCAGATCAATGTTTGCTGAATGAATGCACCATGGAACAAGGAACTGGGAGCGGGGAGGAGGGGTGTGCAGAGGCACTCGGAGCTCCCTGGCCAGCTTGTACCCTCTTTGGAGAGAGAAAAGCTCCTGGGTCCCCCTGAGGAGCTCCCTGGGGCCCTCAGTGGCTGGGAGAACCCAGGTAAGGGCTTGGGAAATTGTTACCAGTCACCAGGTCAAACAACTAGTCCCTCAAGCCGCCTGCAGTTTCCAGGCTGAGACTTGACACTTGAGGTTCCAGGCCAGGGGGAGTCACCACACAGACTCTTCAGGACACACCTGGTCTTACCCCGGGCACTCTGATGCCCAGGTATGCCACTCAGGAGGGCTGAGAGGTCTGGCTGGGGTGTGGACATCCTCACTGTACAAAGCGAGTGTGAGCCAGGGTGGGGGTGGAGAGCCCTACGGCCCCACAGGGTCCCTGCAAGCCCCTTACTTCCAAAGTCCAGCCCCCCGAGGACCAGCCCACCCTGCTCCTTGGGGAATGAGACCAAAAGATGCCGCTCACAGAGGGGGACCTGCTCTTGCCTGCAGTGCTGGGGGCCTGCTCTGCCTCTCACCAGCTGAGACCCTGCACAGGTCACTTAGCCTGCCCGAGCCCTGCTTGGCATCCAAATCACTCACAGCTAAGAGGAGTCAATGAGAACACGGGCATGAATGCCAGGGCCTGACCCCTGGGACACGGCTCTTCACCTGCCCCCTACCTCCCGCCCCCAGCTCCGAAGGTCGGTGCCACCCTCATCACATGATGTCCACTCCTGCTTCTTGCAGCCAGGAGATCAAAGCGTGTTACAGAGGGAGAAACCCTGGATGTCCTCTGGGCCAAGGCTCCTGTTCTCCAGGTGAGAACGCAGAGATGGAGTGAGCGCCAGCATCACAGGGAGGGCCCACGGAGGAGCCCTGGGTGAGGGCAGAGCCAAGTCTGTCCCCAAGGCATTCACCTTGGCACCAGTGACCACGGGGCTGGCACACCCCGCCGAAGCACCCTCAGAATCTATCTGGTCCGTGTGGCCTCCTGTGCCTTGATAGAGGTCTCACCCAATCCCCAGAATGCACAAATCCATTGCATGAAGGCTGTCGTTAAGACTGAGGCTGGTGGTCCAGCGGTTACGAATCCACCTGCCAATGCAGGAGCAGAGATGGAGTGAGCGCCAGCATCACAGGGAGGGCCCACGGAGGAGCCCTGGGTGAGGGCAGAGCCAAGTCTGTCCCCAAGGCATTCACCTTGGCACCAGTGACCACGGGGCTGGCACACCCCGCCGAAGCACCCTCAGAATCTATCTGTTTGGTCCGTGTGGCCTCCTGTGCCTTGATAGAGGTCTCACCCAATCCCCAGAATGCACAAATCCACTGCATGAAGGCTGTCGTTAAGACTGAGGCTGGTGGTCCAGCGGTTACGAATCCACCTGCCAATGCAGGGGATGTGGGTTCAATCCCTGGGGAGCTAAGATCCCACATGCGTCAGGGCAACTAAGCCCGTGTGCCATAACTTCTGAAGCCCCTGTGCCTAGAGTCCTCGAGCAGCAACAAGAGAAGTCACCCCAGAGAGTAGCCCCTGCTCACCGCAACCAGAGAAAGCCCGGGCACAGCGACGAAGACCCAGCCCCGCCACACATAAATAAACAAAATTTAAAAGCTCCAGCCTGATTGTCAGTCGGGAGGAGTCAGCCTTTGGACAGGAGTCTGCCCTCTGCACCCCACCCCCTAGTCCAGCCTCTGCCAATCTTGCCTCTTATATATATTAAAAAAAAAAAAAAAAGATTGAGGCAGGGCTTGGAGAGATCCTAGTCAGGGCACCCCAGACACAGTCCTGGACAGTGCTGCAGGGGAGGGAGGGATTAGAGGCACCCCCCTAAGTGAGTGGTCTGGTGGTGTGGGTTCAGGGGAGCATGTGCTTCACAGAACAGTTCCCCCGCTCCCCCCGGGGTCCTGCTCTCCCTCCCAGAAGCCAGGAAACAGGCCCAGACTTTGCAGGCTTCTCCGGCCCTGACAGGTGCCCTCCTCACCACCCCTCTGCCCGACAGGTTGTCCCGAGGGACAGCCCCAGGCCCTGAGGAACCTCAGGCTGGCTCAGCTCTATTCTGGGAGTGAGCACTAGGGGCAGGATAGGCTGGCAGAGGGTCACAGAGGGACTTGGCAGTGGGCACATCTGGGGAGCTGGTTTGAAGCTGCGTTTGCACAGCAAGCACCCCGTCTGCACTGATCCGTGGTGCCCTGTAGGGGGTGACAGGAGATGACCGGGCTAATGCTCCCTGGCAGGTCAGCACTGCCGGCTCCTGCGTGGATCCCTTCAAGGCCCTAGACTGCCCTGTGGGAGCTGCCAGGTCCCTGCCCCCAGGCAGCGGCTGGCCCCTCTGCCCACCCATGAGGGCGCCGGCTTTGGGGTGGGGGGCTCCAGATTTGGAAGCAATTTGTTATTTGAGCAAATTGTTTTGCAGGCCCCCTCCCCTGCCATGAGATTTGGGTTCATATGGGTACTCCTTAGAGCTGTTGAGGGCCAGTGGATGACGGGGTGACAAAAGCCCTTCAGAAGGCAGGTCACGGATACACAGGCGCCTGTGTGCCGCGACACACAGACCATCACAGGGCATCTAATCCCATCCTGATGACTTCAGTTAGGGGGATTGCAAGATTGCCTGTCAGCGTGAGGCTGACCCAGGGCGCTAGCTTCCCCTGTGAAAACCAGCAAGCACAGCGGAGATTCGGGGATGCCAAGGGAGGCGTGGGCCCAACCTGGTTTCTTGACTTTCCCACGCTCAGCTCTCTGCAGCCCTCGGTTATCTGCCGTGGGTGCAGGGAAGGGAGGGGAGAGGTCTTAGGATAAGAAGCCCTCGGAGGAGGGGCTCTTGGCTTCTTAATACATTAGGAAGCTGGAAGGATCCAAGAAACACAGGCCCCTAGTGTCCAGCAGGTGGTGGCCCCGGGCAGGGCCCTGCAGGACCGGGAAGCCCTGGCTGGGAGTCATTCAGCCAGGGTTTGGATGGTGGCACTGTCTTTTCTAGCTGTAGCCTTGAGCCAATTATTTCAGCTCTCTCAGCCTCGGCTGTCCCATCTATAAAGTGGGCTTGATGAGAGCCCCTGCCTCATGGTGAAGCAAGGATTAAGTGATGCCCCACATGTGGTGCTCAGCACGGTGGTGGGCCCAGGGACTAAGCAAGAGTCAGCCTTCCTGCCCACGGGGGCCTGCAGGCTCGGGGTTGGGGGGGCGCTGCACTCCTTTCCCCTGCAGAAGAGTCCTCATCACGATACACAGGAAGAAAGCCTGGGCTCTGGGGTGGTCACAGGGGAGACGCAGACTCGAGCTGCGGGCGAGGCTCCGGCTGGTTTGCCGTGTCCAGACCCCGAGTGCGGCGGCACATGCAGGACCCATTTTGACGTGTCCTCAAGCTGAGGCTGCGGTGAAGGCAACGGCACCCCACTCCAGTACTCTTGCCTGGAAAGTCCCATGGACGGAGGAGCCTGGTAGGCTGAAGTGCATGGCGTTGCTAAGAGTCAGACACGACTGAGCGACTTCACTTTCACTTTTCACTTTCATGCATTGGAGAAGGAAATGGCAACCCACTTCAGTGTTCTTGCCTGGAGAATCCCAGGGACAGAGAAGCCTGGTGGGCTGCCGTCTGTGGGGTCGCACAGAGTCGGACACGACTGAAGCGACTTAGCAGCAGCACCAGCAGCAGCAAGCTGAGGCTGAAAGGGACGCAGGTCAGAGGCGGAGGCAGGGGGAGCCCTGGCGGCCTGGCTTCCCGGAGGCCCACGACCCTGGGGCCCCGGCCAGCTGCCACCCCGGTGTTCCGCCTCCCCCGGACCACAGGGCCCGGCTTGGAGTACGGGCTGAGGGGGTGCCAGGGGCATGTACAGGGGACTTTTCAGCCTTGGAACAAAATGTCTGAGCAATGACAAGGGCCTGCCTTGTCCATTCAGGGCTGGGGGAGGGGGGCAGCTGGAGAGCCTTGCCTGCCTCTGGGAAAGTGCAGACTCACAGGCAGAGAAATGAGGAGCCGGCCACGGCAGGCATGCGAGGAATGGCAAGACTCCAGCCCAAGGGCCCCGGCTGCTCCAAGGGAATACTTGGCCTGTTTGCAAAGGTAGTCTGGAGGGTCAGCTGCTGACAGGCCATGGGACAGGGAGAGCCTTCCATGGGGTCAGCAAAACAGGCTCTCAGGCCCGGAGGCAGGCGAAAACACTCCTGGCTTCCGAGAACCCATTTACAGAGCCCCAGGGCTGATGGCCACATGGTTCTCCTCCACAATACAGAAAAAAAAAAAAAAAAAAAAAGTGGGCGCTGGGGAGCAAAAACAAGACTACTCCCGACATCACCACTATTCAATTCTGTTCTGAAGTTCCAGTAACGTCATAAAGCCCAAACCAGAAATAAGAGTGGAGAGCTATTAGAAAGTGTCTAAATTTTCACTATTTTCCAAAAATATGATTGTCTACCCAGGAAATTCAAAAGAATCAACTGAAAAACAACTAGAATCACAAGCAGACATCAGTGGACCCTAGTTGGACATAAGGTAACTCGCCAAATGGCAACAGTTTTCCTGAATACCACAGAAACCCCTATCGTCATGACAAAATATAGACGTTATCTAGGATTCAGTTGAAAGAAATATGGCCACAAGACATATAAAGAGGAAAACCTTTCTAAGAGGTATAAAAAAGAGACTCAAGTGCAAATGGAGAAAGATGTCATATTTCTGGATGGAAAGACTGAAGGTAAAGATGTAAAGTTTTTTCTGGAAGGGGCAAGTCAGTCCATGACAAGCTCTCAGGGAGCTATAAGGAGCCATGGATGCCCAAGTCACCCAGACAGTGTCCTGCACCGACACGCAGTCCAGACCAGGTGCTGGGCTTCAGGAGAGGACACCTCACCCCTCACCAGGGGCAACATGAGCCGGGAAGGGGAAACCAGAAAACCTGGCTGGCTCCTACACATTATGGAGGTAGACCATCATCTTAGCCAAGCCTCATGTGGCCAAAGCATTCAAAAGTGAACCTAAGGACTTTCCTGGTGGTCCATCCCACCTGCCACAGGGCCCCAAAAAAATGAAACCATAAAGCACTGAAAATATATGAAGAACTTTCTGAGCATAAAAGAAAGGCTTGGGGACTTGCCTGATTAACACTTTGCCTTTTAATGCAGGAGGTGTGGGCTTGATTCCTGGTCAGGGAACTAAGATCCCACAGGCCTCATGGCCAAAAAAAACATAAAACAGAAGCAATATTGTAACAAATGCAATAAAGACTTTAAAAAACAGTCCACGTTCTTAAAAAAAAAAAGAGAAAGAAATCTTTAAAAAGAAAAGTGAAACCATAAAACACTAAAAATCTGTTGAAACACTTTCTAAGCATAAAATAAAGATTCCTTCCAAGCAGCATGGTCCTGGCAATACTAGGAATCCAGGAACAACTGGCCTCTTCCCGAGTATGTGAGAGAGGGTTTCATGGAGCGCTGTGGTCACGGCCTTACGTCAATGGCAACGGGATGGCCAGATCCCCCAAACTTCCACTGCACCTCTCAAAAGTCGGCACTTGAGAGGCGTCCAGGGAGAGATGTTGGAAGGAGTTTCACAGCCACCACACGGAAAGAGACGCTTTGGCCGCATCGCTGGTGAGACTAGGTTTTATTGTCAGGAACACAGACAGCTTGTCAAGCCAGTCAACAGCTCTACAACACGAAGCCTCCCCACCTAGAAAGGGAAGCCTTTGTCTTTTTATCACTTAATATAAATACATAAATGGACTGACTCCACTTAATCAGTCCTACTATCTAGACACCTCAAATCAAAGCGAGCAAACTCATTGCAAGAAAGAAAAATGCAAGCATGTATTTTGGCAAAGAAAATCCTCGCACCTGAGAAAACTCATGCGAGTCCCTTGAACTGCGAGATCAAACCAGTCAATCCTAAAGGAAGTCAAACTTAAATATTCATTGGAAGGACTGATGCTGAAGCTCCAGTACTGATGTGAAGCCACCTGATGTGAAGGGCTGACTCATTGGAAAAGACTCTGATACTGAGAAAGATTGAAGACAAAAGGAGAAGGGGGATAGCAGAGGATGAGATGGTTAGACAGCATCACTGACTCAATGGACATGA
Organism: Cephalophus harveyi; assembly: GCA_006410635.1. Lineage (NCBI taxonomy): Eukaryota > Metazoa > Chordata > Mammalia > Artiodactyla > Bovidae > Cephalophus > Cephalophus harveyi. The sequence goes on from SJYT01030882.1 coordinate 822,692, forward strand.
GTCTGAGCAGACTCCGGGAGATAGTGAAGGACAGGGAAGCCTGGTGCGCTGCACTCCATGGGGTTGCAAAGAGCTGGACACGACTTAGCAACAACAAAGTCCTTGGCCAGCCAGAGAGGCTCCACGCGCCCAAAGAACCAAACTGGCTAATTTCCTCTGAACTGACAATGTCACAGAAAACTTATGTTTCTGCTCAAATATTCTGTTGGGCAGATATGAGACGGGAGGAGTTGGGTATCAACCAGAGTTGAGGGAAAAGTCTCCCTCCTCTTAACTCTTTGAAGTCTTGGATGCCAACATTTCTGGGAATACAACCAGTTCAAGACACTGCCCCTAATGGAGGGTAAACGTGCCTCTCTTGGCAAATGCTTATCAGGCCCCTAATCTGTGCAGTTTGGTCACACTTAAGATCTACATAAAAGCAACAGGGATCTTCTACACTTTGGTTTACATCATCAATGTATTTCAGAAAAGTAAAGCTTCTAAAACGTTTTTTTTTTTCACCTAGAAGCACTACTTTAAAAAAAAGAAAAACGAGGAGAGGCTTTAAATTCTTTAAATGCCTTGGGCATGGCTTTATTCAAAGACTCAGCAACACCAAATTTTCCTGTCTTAGAAACACAACAGAGGGCTGGACAGCCCCAGATGAGGCCAACGCACCTGGCCTCCAGCAAAGAGGCCCACGCTTGCTGGAGCAGCCAGTTGCAAGAAAACGATCTAAGTTTGGATTTTTGTTTTTAAAAAAGATATGTGTGTCTATGTTTCTCCACACATAGAAAACACCTGGAAGGATTAGAGATTGTTGTCAACAGTGGTCACCAATGTTGACACCAGCAGTTGTCAGCAATGTCAGGGGCATGACAACTGGAGGCACAGCAGGGAGGGAGAGATAACAGGCGACTCACTTCTCAGTCTGGTCAATTACTGTTATTATTTAAATTCTTACAACAGGTATGTCTATACTTATAATAAAAAATCAACTAATATTAAAAACAAGGCAAGGACTTTCCTGGTGTCCAGGGATTGGGAACCCGCCTGCCAACGCAAGGGACATGGGTTTGACCCCTGGCCTGGGAAGGGACCCACATGCCATGGAGCGACTGAACCCACGTGCTGAAACTATTGAAGCCCACGCTCTACAGCCCATGCTCCACAACAAGAGAAGCCACCACACTGAGAAGCCCGTGATCCACAACTAGGGAGAGAGTAAGCCCCCATCACCGGAACTAGAGAAAACCAGTGTGCACCAACAAAGACCCAACACAACCAAAAATTAAAAAAAAAAAAAGACTTTGCCTTCCAGTGTAGGGGGTGAAGTTTTGATCCCTGGTCCGGGAGCTACGATTCCAGATGCTTTGTGGCCAAAAATCCAAAATATAAAAAACAGAAACGCTATTCTAACAAAAAGACTTTAAAAAATGGCCCACATTAAAAAGCATATATATTAAATTAGTTAATTAAATAAATAAAATAAAGACAAGGCAGTGTGATGGAGTGGAAGGAAATGGCTCAGTTGTCAGATCTGGAGCCTCATCCTAGAACAGCCACTAAACGATGTAAGCCTGACCACATGCCCTCCTCCTGCTGAGCTTCACTTTGCGTCTGTGGTGAAGCAGGTGGAACCAGAGGTGGAGGTCCCTCCAGCATCAGGGACTGTGACTCTCCAAGTAAGGTTTCCTGGAGCTGGTCTTTGAGAACCAAGCGTGAGCCATGGAGTTGTGCCTTGCTGCCAAACTGGAAGGAATAAGCTAGGAAATGCTCTTCCCCAGGCCGTGGGCGTCAAGGAGGTATCTAACACTCTGATAAGGAGCTGCCTTCGTTATTTAACCAGGAGGCCATTCCATAGAAATTCCAGCTGGAATTACTCAGGGTGTCCACGAAAGGTTTCTGTGTAAATATCAGACACAGACGTGTGTGTCTGACTCTCCACCCTACGGTCCCTCCCGATTCCTGCGCGAGCCACACACTCCGGGGCCCACCCCATCCCCTTCATTGTACCTCAATGGGCTGCCACTCGCCCAGGACAAACACGTGCAGCATGTTCACATCTGGATCCTTGTGGAAGATGTTGGGTTTGGCGTGGTGCTGGAAGTGGCGATGGTTCCACCAGTTGGCAGAGGCACCCTGTCAGGGGAGAAACAGGGATGAGCAGGGCAATCCTGGCAGTGGGGGTGTGTGTGGGGGGTGCCCATGACCCGCACATCTTGGGACCAGTTCCTAGCAGGTCCAATACTCAGGTCCCAAAAGTCAGAAATTGACTCTGCCAATGCTGAGTCCAGAGTGCTGGGCAGCCCCTTGGCCAGGACTTCTGCATGGAGCCAGCTTACTTCACCCTTCCAGGCCTGTCTCCCTGATCATAAGACAGTGCTGGTGATAGATGGAGAGGCAAGTGCCTCAGCACACGTAGGGGGCCTCAGCTGTCTGCCAGTCCCAGGCGTGAGGCTAATACCCCTCGTCCTCTGCTCGTCTCTCATTTGCGCCTGCTGTGCAGAGGGGAACACTTCCACTCGGGGAACAGTAAGAAGTGGTCTTTACCATGTGGACCCAGCACTGTACCCTTAGGTATGTGTACCCAGAAGAAACGAAAACATGGCCACACAAAACCCTGTACACAGACATTCCCAGCAGCATTATTTAAAGTAACCAAAAAGCACAAACAACCCAGAGGTCCATGCACTGAAGAGTGGATAAACACTGGGTGGCAGATCCAAATGGAATCTTGTTTGGCCATGCCATCAAAAGGTGTGACGTGCCGACATGCACTACAGGATGAACCTGGAAAGTATGATGCCAAGCGAAAGAAACCAGCCTCAAAGGAGTCTGTTAACAGTGTCCTGCGATTCCATTTATATGAAATGTCCAGCACTGGGGAAATCCAGGGACAGAAAGATGAGTGGTTACCCAGTTCCAGGGTTGGGATGAGGGGGTTGGAAGTGATGGCTAAGTGGTGTGGGGTTTCTCTTAGGGGTGATGAATATGTTCCAAAACTGATTGAGATGAAGGGTGCACAAATCTGTGAATATACAAGTCATTGATTTGCACACGTAAATGGGCAAACTGTAGAGCTTGTGAAGTAGATCAAGAAAGCTTAAAAAAAAAAAAAAAAAGAAGACCACAAATGGCTCCTGCTCTCAGAGGGCCCAGAGAGTAGCTGGCAAGAGAGCCCCACAGCCAGACGTGCCGCCGCACTGAGAGGTGACCGCTGAGTCATGTGGGTGAGGCACACCATAGCCAAAAGCTTGGGGGAGCTTAAGAAACAGTCACCAACATAAGCAGGTAAGCGCCTTCTGGTTCTAACAGGCAAATGATAATCCCAGGGAATTCCCTGGCAGTCCAGGGATTAGAGTTCCAAGCTTTCACTGTTGAGGGCTCAGCTTCAGTCCCCGGTCAGGGAACTAAGATCCCACAAGCTGCACAATGTGGCCAAAAATAACGAAAAACTGTAAAAATAAAATTATGACTTTAGGAGACAAGAAGCATTACATGAGTATTTCTTTCAAGGCCATGAATTTTGTCTCACCAGCTCTAACTCTGGATGTATTTTGAGGGCATGTCCCTCCATGGAGTCACCCAGCCATACAAAGAAGAAAACAAAACTCCTCTGACTCGTCAGCATGAGGGTTTCACGGGTGAACAGCTGCTGGATCAATCAATGTTTTGGCCTAGGGTCTGGCCATCTACAAAAAGGCCTAATTGCAAAAACAAACATTTCACTTGGAAGATGTTTGGGTACAAACACAGTCTCTGGACCCTAAGGGCCGTGGGTGGGAACAGCTCTGAGCAGCTGTGGCCTTTGCAATGACCTCAGGCCCCTGGGCCTCCAAACCCAACAGAGCAAAAATAAAAAATAACAGCAAATGAGAGCTTAGAGGATTGGGAAATGAGATGATACATTGGTCTTTCTAGCCAAAAGGAGCCAAGTTCCTATTTTTTTTTTCACCTAGAAGCACTACTTTAAAAAAAAGAAAAACGAGGAGAGGCTTTAAATTCTTTAAATGCCTTGGGCATGGCTTTATTCAAAGACTCAGCAACACCAAATTTTCCTGTCTTAGAAACACAACAGAGGGCTGGACAGCCCCAGATGAGGCCAACGCACCTGGCCTCCAGCAAAGAGGCCCACGCTTGCTGGAGCAGCCAGTTGCAAGAAAACGATCTAAGTTTGGATTTTTGTTTTTAAAAAAGATATGTGTGTCTATGTTTCTCCACACATAGAAAACACCTGGAAGGATTAGAGATTGTTGTCAACAGTGGTCACCAATGTTGACACCAGCAGTTGTCAGCAATGTCAGGGGCATGACAACTGGAGGCACAGCAGGGAGGGAGAGATAACAGGCGACTCACTTCTCAGTCTGGTCAATTACTGTTATTATTTAAATTCTTACAACAGGTATGTCTATACTTATAATAAAAAATCAACTAATATTAAAAACAAGGCAAGGACTTTCCTGGTGTCCAGGGATTGGGAACCCGCCTGCCAACGCAAGGGACATGGGTTTGACCCCTGGCCTGGGAAGGGACCCACATGCCATGGAGCGACTGAACCCACGTGCTGAAACTATTGAAGCCCACGCTCTACAGCCCATGCTCCACAACAAGAGAAGCCACCACACTGAGAAGCCCGTGCTCCACAACTAGGGAGAGAGTAAGCCCCCATCACCGGAACTAGAGAAAACCAGTGTGCACCAACAAAGACCCAACACAACCAAAAATTAAAAAAAAAAAAAGACTTTGCCTTCCAGTGTAGGGGGTGAAGTTTTGATCCCTGGTCCAGGAGCTACGATTCCAGATGCTTTGTGGCCAAAAATCCAAAATATAAAAAACAGAAACGCTATTCTAACAAAAAGACTTTAAAAAATGGCCCACATTAAAAAGCATATATATTAAATTAGTTAATTAAATAAATAAAATAAAGACAAGGCAGTGTGATGGAGTGGAAGGAAATGGCTCAGTTGTCAGATCTGGAGCCTCATCCTAGAACAGCCACTAAACGATGTAAGCCTGACCACATGCCCTCCTCCTGCTGAGCCTCACTTTGCGTCTGTGGTGAAGCAGGTGGAACCAGAGGTGGAGGTCCCTCCAGCATCAGGGACTGTGACTCTCCAAGTAAGGTTTCCTGGAGCTGGTCTTTGAGAACCAAGCGTGAGCCATGGAGTTGTGCCTTGCTGCCAAACTGGAAGGAATAAGCTAGGAAATGCTCTTCCCCAGGCCGTGGGCATCAAGGAGGTATCTAACACTCTGATAAGGAGCTGCCTTCGTTATTTAACCAGGAGGCCATTCCATAGAAATTCCAGCTGGAATTACTCAGGGTGTCCACGAAAGGTTTCTGTGTAAATATCAGACACAGACGTGTGTGTCTGACTCTCCACCCTACGGTCCCTCCCGATTCCTGCGCGAGCCACACACTCCGGGGCCCACCCCATCCCCTTCATTGTACCTCAATGGGCTGCCACTCGCCCAGGACAAACACGTGCAGCATGTTCACATCTGGATCCTTGTGGAAGATGTTGGGTTTGGCGTGGTGCTGGAAGTGGCGATGGTTCCACCAGTTGGCAGAGGCACCCTGTCAGGGGAGAAACAGGGATGAGCAGGGCAATCCTGGCAGTGGGGGTGTGTGTGGGGGGTGCCCATGACCCGCACATCTTGGGACCAGTTCCTAGCAGGTCCAATACTCAGGTCCCAAAAGTCAGAAATTGACTCTGCCAATGCTGAGTCCAGAGTGCTGGGCAGCCCCTTGGCCAGGACTTCTGCATGGAGCCAGCTTACTTCACCCTTCCAGGCCTGTCTCCCTGATCATAAGACAGTGCTGGTGATAGATGGAGAGGCAAGTGCCTCAGCACACGTAGGGGGCCTCAGCTGTCTGCCAGTCCCAGGCGTGAGGCTAATACCCCTCGTCCTCTGCTTGTCTCTCATTTGCGCCTGCTGTGCAGAGGGGAACACTTCCACTCGGGGAACAGTAAGAAGTGGTCTTTACCATATGGACCCAGCACTGTACCCTTAGGTATGTGTACCCAGAAGAAACGAAAACATGGCCACACAAAAACCTGTACACAGACATTCCCAGCAGCATTATTTAAAGTAACCAAAAAGCACAAACAACCCAGAGGTCCATGCACTGAAGAGTGGATAAACACTGGGTGGCAGATCCAAATGGAATCTTGTTTGGCCATGCCATCAAAAGGTGTGACGTGCCGACATGCACTACAGGATGAACCTGGAAAGTATGATGCCAAGCGAAAGAAACCAGCCTCAAAGGAGTCTGTTAACAGTGTCCTGCGATTCCATTTATATGAAATGTCCAGCACTGGGGAAATCCAGGGACAGAAAGATGAGTGGTTACCCAGTTCCAGGGTTGGGATGAGGGGGTTGGAAGTGATGGCTAAGTGGTGTGGGGTTTCTCTTAGGGGTGATGAATATGTTCCAAAACTGATTGAGATGAAGGGTGCACAAATCTGTGAATATACAAGTCATTGATTTGCACACGTAAATGGGCAAACTGTAGAGCTTGTGAAGTAGATCAAGAAAGCTTAAAAAAAAAAAAAAAAAGGTTTCTCTTAGGGGTGATGAATATGTTCCAAAACTGATTGAGATGAAGGGTGCACAAATCTGTGAATATACAAGTCATTGATTTGCACACGTAAATGGGCAAACTGTAGAGCTTGTGAAGTAGATCAAGAAAGCTTAAAAAAAAAAAAAAAAAGAAGACCACAAATGGCTCCTGCTCTCAGAGGGCCCAGAGAGTAGCTGGCAAGAGAGCCCCACAGCCAGACGTGCCGCCGCACTGAGAGGTGACCGCTGAGTCATGTGGGTGAGGCACACCATAGCCAAAAGCTTGGGGGAGCTTAAGAAACAGTCACCAACATAAGCAGGTAAGCGCCTTCTGGTTCTAACAGGCAAATGATAATCCCAGGGAATTCCCTGGCAGTCCAGGGATTAGAGTTCCAAGCTTTCACTGTTGAGGGCTCAGCTTCAGTCCCCGGTCAGGGAACTAAGATCCCACAAGCTGCACAATGTGGCCAAAAATAACGAAAAACTGTAAAAATAAAATTATGACTTTAGGAGACAAGAAGCATTACATGAGTATTTCTTTCAAGGCCATGAATTTTGTCTCACCAGCTCTAACTCTGGATGTATTTTGAGGGCATGTCCCTCCATGGAGTCACCCAGCCATACAAAGAAGAAAACAAAACTCCTCTGACTCGTCAGCATGAGGGTTTCACGGGTGAACAGCTGCTGGATCAATCAATGTTTTGGCCTAGGGTCTGGCCATCTACAAAAAGGCCTAATTGCAAAAACAAACATTTCACTTGGAAGATGTTTGGGTACAAACACAGTCTCTGGACCCTAAGGGCCGTGGGTGGGAACAGCTCTGAGCAGCTGTGGCCTTTGCAATGACCTCAGGCCCCTGGGCCTCCAAACCCAACAGAGCAAAAATAAAAAATAACAGCAAATGAGAGCTTAGAGGATTGGGAAATGAGATGATACATTGGTCTTTCTAGCCAAAAGGAGCCAAGTTCCTGGGAAAAGCACAATGGAGTCCCTGGCACAAAGGAATTAAGGAGCAAGGTATGTGAAACATGAGGTTTAGAATACACCAACCAAGAGATGTTTGTTGAATGAATAACTGGAGGAAAGAAAGACGGGCTGTGAGCACCATGAGGATGAGATGCGGCAAGGTGGGGCCACCCCCGAACTTGGCATGGGGTGTAATGATGAAATAGCTTTGGATGAGGCTCTTCTCTGCTGATTCTCTTCCATTCTTCTTCACTAGGCCCAACTTTACATACCATTCCTGGGACAGGGCAGCCCTGCCTGCCTTGGAGCCGTGATTCAATGATGCCTGTTCTGAGGATGGAGCAGGGAAGGCGGCCAGCCACTGTCTACCAAGGGAGAGTAGGGCCTCCCTCCACATGGGTAGGGGGGCCTCGCTCCACATGGGTAGGGGGCTTCACTCCACACTGAGGGGGCTTCACCCCACACTGGGATAGGGGGGCCTCGCTTCACATGGGTAGAGGGCTTCACTCCACACTGAGGGGGCTTCACCCCACACTGGGGTTGGGGGGGTCTCCACTCCACACTGCGGTTGGGGGGTCTCACTCCACACTGGGATGCGCTGACAGAGCTGTACAAGTTTTGGGAGGCCACTCAGAAGGTCTGCCCTTGGGCAGCATACTGGCTAGGAGGGGGCAGACAGAGCGAGGGTCCCTTTTCTGACAGAGGCCGGGTGACGGCCTTGGGGGCAGGGGAGCGTGGGCTGTCACAGAAGCGGAGAGAAAGCCTCCTTGGTTGGCGCCAGCAGCTCTGGGCAGAGCCATAGTATAGCCTCATTAACAATATTTTCAAAAATCTGTCACCCTTTTGCTCATCTTGTTTTGAAACGAGAGAACTGCCAAGTTTGACAATCTTTCTCAACCAAGCGACAGTCAAGTAATTTTTAATTAAACCGAAGTAAAATAATAATAAATTTGGTTTCAGTATAAATAATAAACTTAAACTTCATCTTGGGACTTTTTATATACCACCTTTCCAAATTTTAAGTAGCTTTCAACTACTTTAATGCTCTGGTGAATGAAATTCAACCAGTTAAAAAAAAAAAAGAGAGAACACATAAAAACATGTATGTAAGATACAAGTTGTCCTTCAGTTTCATATTCCAATATGTCTCAAAGTCCTAATCTTTATTTAAAATGTTGGTATTTTGTTGCTTGTGGATTTTTTAAAATTTTGCATTAATTTTACTAAAAAAAAAAAAAAATTGCATGGCAGCCTGGATAGGAGGGGAACTTTGGGGAAGAATGGATACACGTATATGTATGGCTGAGTCTCTTCGCTGTCCACCTGAAACTATCATAACATTGTTAATCAGCTTATACCCCAAAATAAAATTTAAAAGCTTTTAAAATTTTGCATTAAAATGCTACTTATTTCATTCCTGATTCTTTTTGTCGTTGCTTAAATTTTGCGTTCCTGGCACACACTTGTGTGCTCTCTTGCCTTGCCCTAGTCCCAGCCCTGGTGGCCCCAGATAAGGCTGAGGAAAGACTCTAGGTTCCAAAGATTTCCATCTCCAGAGGCAGTCTAGATGGTGCCAGGCCTAGCGGTTTGCATTTCATCCTGGGTGCAATGCCAAACAGAGGCTCACCCTCACAGAACCATGTCTGTACAAGGTTAACCCCGGGAGAAATGGCCACCGAAAGTGACGTGGGAAGAAATGGCCACCGGAAGTGATGGGGACCAAAGGAAAAGGCATAGGCGGGAGGTGGAGGGCTCGCCCAGGGAATCCCACGGCAGCACAGGCTGGCATTAAGAAGCCGGTCCCAGCATCCTGAAGCTCCCGGCACCCCGTTCAGTGCCTTCAGTGGGCTAAGCTAAGACGTCTGAGTTGGTGGGGTCCTTGAAGACCTTCCCCAGCCAGTTCCTTTCAATCCCAGCAAAGGGACCAGAGGAACAGCTGGACCTACGGGCTTGTCTGCAGCCATGTGCCCACCACGTGCCAGAGCGATGCTGTGAAGCCCGGGATGCTCCTCGCTCTGGGGCACCCCTGACTGAGCTGCCAGTTATGCCACTGGCTTGGACACAGCACGGACACAGCTAGCAGGGAGCTGGCAAGCCATCAACAGAATCCAGGGCCCTGACCTCCTAGAGCCTCCCAGCCCGAGTACTCCATCACTCCCGATTTCACAAAGCAACCTTCTAAAAGAAGGCCAATCCCCTGTCCCGACCTCATCTTCTGACACAAGAGCTGTGTCCCAGAGCCCTTCAAGGACCCACGGACACCAGGAGGGACAGGCCCTCCCGGCTCCCACCCAGCATCTGGAAACAGGACAAAGTCCATCTTTGTTAAGTGTGTAGGGATAACCTGGGTCTGGAGTGAAATGTTACTTTCAACACAGAGGAGGGTTTTCTCCAACAGAAACAGGCATAAAATGAAACAAAGTGCTCTACTATGTGCATCCTTCACCCCTGAAATTCTGGAAAGAAACCAGGTTCTCAGACAGCTCCAGGCTCAGGGCCAGGCAAACTGCTTGCTAAGGAACTGGTTACCAGTTCAGTGGTAATTCACTCCCAACCAGATCCAGAGCCGACAGGTGGAAGACTGGATGTTGTCGGGTTGCAGGGGTTGACATTTTAACCCAGACACATAGCTTTTCCCAAGCCAAGGTAGGGAGGGATGGGAGCCTTTGCAGCTGGATGCTGCTGGGGTAGGCCTGGGAAGGAGGATGAGAATCTATTTCAAAGGGAGACTTGGCAAGGACTTATTTCCAAAACCAAAGAGATAACGCCTATCACATGAGCACAAGGTCGCTGGCAAGTCCAGTTCGTCTTTGTACCAACTTGCCAAACTACAAGGCTGTTGCAGGTCTGCCTCCTGATCTGTAGGGCGATGAGACAGCTACCTGCCCTTCTGGGTTTTACACAACTCTTGCCCTTTGGCTCAGTACACTGTTTGAAGTCCTTTATCTAAAGACTTAAGAGAAACACGATGTCTCAGATATAAAACATCATCTGATGGAGGAAGCATACCAATGTATCGAGATTGTTTCTTCAGGTGCAAGCTATTATATATGGAATGCATAAACAGCAAGGACCTACTGTGTAGCACAGGGAACTGTATTCATTATCCATAATGGAAAATAATATGAAAAAGGAATGAAGGAATGTATATATGCTTGCATACTAAGTTGCTTCAGTCATACCCAACTCTTGGCGACCCTATAGACTATAGCCTGCCAGGCTTCTCCCTCTGTCCATGAGGTTCTCCAGGCAAGAATGCTGGAGTGGGTTGCCTTTTCCTACTTCAGGGAATCTTCCTGAACCAGGGATCGAACCCTCCTCTCTTACATCTCCCGCATTGACAGGAGGATTCTTTACCACTAGAGTCACCAGGGAAGCCCACCAAGGAAGCCCACATATAACTAAATCACTTTGCTGTACAGCAGAGACTAACAGAACATTGTAAACCAACTCTGCTTTAATAAAAAAAAAAAAAAAGGCGAGAGAGACTGCTGCTTTACTGGCCCCAAACTGAAAGGAATTTATCAGTAAGCCCTTAGGTAAGGAACAAATGTAATCAACTAAGAAGCATGTGCCTGTTTTCACAACCAATACCCTGGTTTTGTGTGTCTAGCGTGGTGAGGAGACAGGCCTTGGAAACTCAGAGAAGCAGAGGGTTAGCAGGTCCTGCAGCTCAGCCAGGACAATGACCGGAGAGGTGACCTGCTCTGAGGGAAGTGAGATGGCACTGTGCCCACCACTAACTGATGGAATGGATGCCCAGGGTGGCCGACATTTACCTTTAAGTGACCGATGATGAACTTGTGGACGATGTGGTTCCACATGGACTTCTTGTAAACAGAGAGGTGGCCGTAATCGTGTTGCAGCCATCCAGCCTGGGCCTGGGGAGAGAGGGCCACGGAGGCTTTCAGAGCGTCAGCACCTAGGCACCAGGCCTCTGCCAGCTGGGGGAGGCAGGGGGCAGGGGCTTCAAGTGACAGGTGAGGGTGTCACGCCTCACCTGAGAGGTAGCAAGGATGAAGGCCGTAATGATGGTTGGAATCCAGCCGTTGCCAAAGTAGAAGATAGTGAACCAGGCGATGCTCTCCATGGCAATGATGTGGGCCAGGTGGAGAAGGAAGAAGAGCTGGTTACTCTTGAACAGGTTCATGTTCTCAGCGGTCTTCCTCAGGGCCCGAAAGTCCTCGGTGATCTGAGACTGTTGAGCCAGAGCACGAGGAAGGAGTCAACCGCCCAGCTGCTCCAGGGGGCACCAATCCACACACGCAAGCTCCGGAGGAGCCCAGCTGCTATGCACCATAGCGGCTGCTGTTGCTATGGACCTGCCTGGACCCGGCACAGCCTTGGAACTATGTGCTTGTCCACAGCCAGTTCAGTGGCAAAGAAAGGATTTCACTCAAAATGCTGCCCATTTTGTGTAGCAGCATTATTCAAAATAGGTCAAAGACAGAAACAACCCAAATTCTATTAACGGGCTGAATAAAATGTGGTGCATCCATACAATGGAATATTACACAGTCTTCAAAAGGGAGGGAAGTGATTGACACGTGCTGCTAATGAGCAAATCCTGAATACATTAAGCTCAGTGAAATTGAGCCAGACATGAAGAGACAAATACTTATGAGTCCCCTTCTATGAGGAACCTAGAAGAGATTCTTCAATAGAAAGAATAGTGTTTACCAGGAGCTGTTGGGAGGGACAGATGGATAGTTAATGTTTAATTGAAACAGAATCTCAGTGTGGGGTGATGACGAAGTTCTACAGACAGATGGTGGTGATGGTTGCACAATAATGTGAATGTACTCAAAGCCACTGAACTGTGTATTTCCAGACAGTTAAAATGGGGAATTCCCTGGTTGCCTAGTGCCTGGGATTCCATCCTTTCACTGCTAAGGGCCCTGATTCAATCTCTGGTAAAGGAAATGAGATACTTGCAAGCTGCCCAGCACAGCCAAAAAAAATAAATATTTTATTTAAGAAAGGTTAAAATGGTTTTGTTATGTCTAATTTATACCTTTTTTTTTTTTTTTTTAAAGCTTAGGGACTTCCCTGGAGGTTCAGGGAACTGAACCTGGAACTGGTTAAGACCAAGCTTCCACTGCTGGGGACGTGGGTTCAGTCCCTGGTCAGAGAACCTAAGATCCCACATGTGGTGTGGCCAAATACATGAACTAAATTAATTTATTAAAAAGTTTATGTTTTCTACTACCTGACATGCACCCTTTGTTCTGAACACTCTATCAGACAGGAGAGGGCTCAGTGCACTGGGCACAAGGGAGGCAGAGTCAAGGGTGGGTCTGGAAAAGAGGGTATCACTGGGAGAAAGAGGGAAGCTAGGAGGCAGGGGCAGGGCATGAGGGGGAAGAAAGCCCAGATATAAGGGCAAGCGATTGGGCAAGAGGGAAACCCCCTGTGCCCAGCCTGGCGCCACTGAGGCCCCACAGGTGGGAAGGCTAGGAATGAATTACTCCAAGGGTGGGGGTGGGGGGCAAGCCCAAGCGGGCACAGGAGGAGCGGGCTCACCAGGGCCAGGGGAGTCCTCCCTGACCTCAGGTGACAAGCAATGGTTCCCCTTGGATGGGCACAAAGGCTCCTACCCGGCACCCTACACTCACCATTTTGGGGGGATCCCCTTCCCGCCACCCCAGCCCTCCCCTCCTTCCTCATCCAGTCAGACTCACATTCTTGCCGCGGTCCTGGCTGGGCTCGTCAGGGGCCAGCTCGCCAATTAACAGGGGCTTCATGAACTTGCGCACAAAATCAAGGTTGCGGTGGAAAGCCAGGAAGGCGTCCTGGAGAGCAGGGGGCAGGCGGTGAATACAAGGACCTCTACTGCAGCTCCGGCCAGCGCCTCCACCCCAGGGAGGGCAGGGCTTGCCAGCAGAAGCTCTGTGCCACTAGGACCCCAGGACACCAAACAGGGCATCCGTGATCCGACCCCAAGTGTTCTCTGAGCCTCCTCCTGGCAGGTCCCTCAGCGCCGGATTCCCGTGGAGATGCCACTTGGAGCTGCACCCTGATGGGGGGCCGCTGACCTCGCCAAGGAGGTTTACCAAAAAACGTGCCCCTCCAGGGATGCGGGCTGGGCAGGGCTGGGAACCAAATTCTCCGAGGGCTACTCTGCCAGCTGCCTGGTTCCCGGCAAACTACGCCACCCACCACGCAGTGCACACGGCTGTCAACAAAGAACAAGCCTGGAGCCTACCACAGGCATGCAAAATGTGCTTAGATGATGCTATACCCAAAACAAATACACGATTACATAAATGCATTGGTGGGAGGAGCTTTTTTATATTTTGAAAAGGTATGAAAATAATTATGAAGGTTATGAAAGCTTTTTTATGCAGATCTCTAAACTGTTATGTGTTAAGCCTGTGGCATCAGGCCTTGCTTTATCTGCAAACTTTCCAAACTGTAATACTGCTGCATTGCTTTTAAAATTAAAAGAATGAATGCTGTGCCTTTTAATCTTTTTTTTTCCAATTATTAAGCAATGTGGATAAATTTTTGCAAATTCACAAAATGTACAGAAGAATAAAGAGGAAAATAATACCACTCAGAGAATGACCACCACTGCTAATACATCAGGATATTTTTTCCCCAGTTTTTTTCCTATACATGTTATATATGTTACATGAAACAGATATAGCATTTCTTTTAGAGATGAGCTGACAATAGAGTCCCCCACCCCCGTGGTAGACATAGTGATAAACAATGTTCATCTTGCATCAGACTAAGCTTCAAGGGGCACCTGAAACTAACATAATACTGTGTGTGCCTGCATGGTCAGAAGTCATGTCTGACTCTCTGCGACCCCAGGGACTATAGCCCACCAGGCTCCTCTGTCCGTGGGATTTTCCAGGCAAGAATACTGGAGTGAGTTGCCATGCCTTCCTCCAGGGGATCTTCCTGACCCAGGGATCAAACCCATGTCTCCTTCATCTCATGCATCTCCTGCAGTGGCAGGCAGATTATTTACCACTGAGCCACCTGGGAAGCCAACATAATACTGGACATCGACTATATTTTAACTTAAAATTAAAAAAAAAAATCAAGTCTTGAGTCTTCGCTTGGAGAGAAGAACAAATCAAATGACACCATGAGAAACAACTGGAAAAATCAATGTAATTGTAGAAAAGTGAGGATGTCTCTGTGTGTGTAGGAGGTGTCGGGGAGCAGAGGCCCTAGATTAAAAGAGACAGAAAAAGATATAACAAAAGGGTATAAAAACTGCAGTATTTGATTTGAAAGTCTTCTGTTTGGGGTGGGGGGAACCCAGCAGTTTTCCAAGACATTCTGGGGTGGAATGAGAAATTTTGAATATGGACAAGATATCTGGTCATGTTAAAAGAATCACTGTCGAATTTCCCTGATGGTCCAGAGGTTAAGAATACGCCTGCCAGTGCAGAGGACACGGGTTTGATCCCTGGCCTGGGAAGATTCCATATGTTGCCAGGCAACTAAGCCCACAGGCCCTAGAGTTTGCGTTGCAACAAAAGAAACCACTGCAATGAGAAGCCCACACCTCAAAACTAGAGAAAAACTGGCAAGCAGCAACAAAGACCCAGCACAGTCATAAATAAATTATATTAAAAATTAATAAAGCATCAGTATTAATTTTCTTAAATGTAACCAAAGTATTGCGATTGTTAGAGAATGTCCCTGTTCTTAAAGGATGCTGAAATGGCATAATAATGATGCAGTTTATTTTCATGTTATTTTCATACGATTCAGCAAAAAACATGCATATTGCATAAAGAGGAATATGAATGTGGCAAAATGCTGAGATTAGTGAATCTTGGTTAAGGATACACAAGTGTTCAATTCTTTCAACTTTTCTGTATATTTGGAAATTCTCAAAAATTAAGAAGAAACAAGGAAGAAATGAGGAAGATGCTGACAACTCATAAAAGTGTGTTCAGCCCCCCTGCCCAAGTATCTCACAGGGTAATTGCCAGTCTTCGTCCGTTTCCTGGCATCAAGGAAAGACCCTTTTGCCTGGTCTTTATTCTATTTGTGTCTAGAACAGACTGACAAAGCAACACTTTGTGCGGAGGAAAACTGGGCCTGGAGCCTTTTAAAAATGTCTGCACCCCTACCTTGCTGAAGCAAAAGGGGGAGGAGCAGAGGATCAGAGCAAGTACCCCTTCAGAGAGGAGATGGGCTGCTACGGCAGGGGCCCGGATCAGGCAGCGAGGAGCCTCGGGTCCGCTCTGGGCCAGCAGCCACCTCCGCCCCCGCCCCCCGCCCACCTCCATCTCCTCTGCATGTGAGGACCCTCCAGGCCCGCGGTTCCAAGGGCCTGAGAAAGGGCTCATCAGGAGCCCCCACTGGCCTTGGTGGTAAGGCAGTGAGTGTGCGGGCATGCTAAGTCGCTTCAGTCGGGTCCGACTCTTTGCGACTCCATGGACTGCAGCCCACCAGGCTCCTCTGTCCATGGGATTCTCCAGGCAAGAATACTGGAGTGGGTTGCCATGCCTTCCTCCAGGGATCTTCCCAACCCAGGGATCGAACCTGCATCCCGGGCAGCTCCTGCATTGCAGGCGGATGCTTTACCACTGAGACACCGGGAAGTCGGCCTGCAGTGAGCACAGCCTTCCAGAGTCAGAGCTGAGAAAGACCCGGTCACTGCTTCACCTCGAATGACACCACAGCTTTTGAGAAGCAAAGGGGAAGTTCTCGGTATGGCAGTTTCCTGATGAACAACGGCTGATAATAATGAAATAATCTCTACTCTGCCAGGCCATCGCCTCTCACCCAGCGCCCATTGCCTCCCCGCCCACCCCCCCAGGTCCAGGTCACATCTCCCAGCCTCTGCCTGGACTGAGGAACCTGGTAGAGCAGATAAGACTCCTGTCCTGACTGAGGCCACCCCTGGGCCATCTCCAGAGGCCAAGGGAGAGGAAGAGCCACAGCGTGCCAGGTGGGGAGAAAGGAAAGTGGTCTCCATTCCCTCCCTGAAGCCTCAAGCCCCACCTTACAGATCCAGGCACTGGCGCCTGGGAAGGTGACATTCAAGTGGCAGTCGTTGTTTAGTCGCTCAGTCATGTCTGATCCTTCTGCGACCCCGCAGACTGCAGCCCGACAGGCTCCTCTGTCCACGGGATTCCCTAGGCAGGCATACTGGAGTGGGTTGCCATTTCCTCCTCCAGGCAATCTTCCTGACCCAAGGACTGAACCTGGATCTCCTGCACTGCAGGCAGACTCTTAACCACCTGAGCCACCAGGGAAGCCTGTTCATACAAAGGCCTCAATCAAAATGAGCTTCTTCCTCCTGAAAGGTGACCACTTTTTGTGGTCCCCCTTGCAAGTGTCACAGGGGCACCTCGCAAGGTTGCAGGGGGCTCCCAGCAGCTGCTCGGTTAAAGCATCTGGCTCACACAAGGTAGGCCAAGGGGCAAGGTAGTAGAGGCCAATCCACATGTTGACTTTGGAACAAGAACTGGAAGCAGGCTTTATCCTCATCTGACAGGGAGATTGGAACCAAAGACTTTCCAGGAAGGCCAGGGACATAGGTGAAGGGGAGGGAGTGGCCAGCAGTTGGGCGGTAGGGGAGGCAGACCCGCCCCCAGGAGGGTAGATGTGTGTATTAGATGCTAGGGAGGTTGCGCTGTAGATAAAGGACCAGAACTCCCAGATTCCCAAATGAAAGACCTTCACCAATTCCTGCTTCCACCATCTCCCGGTTCCCATGCCAGCCCTTTCTGCATGAAGAGATCCTCCCTATCCAGCCCCCATGTGCTGAGCAGAACTCACAGCCCTCCTGCTCTGACCATCAGGGGTCACGTCTTATTTCTGGCTGTGTCCACCTCTGCGGCGTGCTGTGTGTGTGCTCAGTGATGTCTAACTCTTTGCAAGACTATAGACTGTAGCCCGCCAGGCTCATCTTCTGTCCATGGGATTTTTCCAGGCAAGAATACTGGAGTGCGTTGCCATTTCCTACTCCAGGGGATCTTCCAGACTCAGATCTCGAACCTGCGTCTCTTACGTCTCCTGCACTGGCCGGCAAATTTTCGGAAGCCTCCCACCTCTGCAGAGCAAGGTGAATCTCTAATCCAGCTCCCCACTTCTGGGCACATGGCCAGGGACTGGGGAAGCTCAGGAGAAGCAAACTCAGGGCAGACAAAGCTGCAGGCAGCAGCCCCAGGTACAGGGATTCTGCAGAACAAGGGGTTGCAGAGGGAGATGGAGAGGAGGGATCCTTTGTTCTCAGCTGGATCCAAGGATGCTGACTTCCTTTCCACAGTGGGGAGATTCAAGCAGGATGAGGGCAGGGTGGGAAGCCCCTGTGCCATGTCCCCTCCAAGGGGAAGAGGCTGGGGTGGGGGCAGGGGCAGTGTTCTGTGGCCAGAGGGCTCCTGACGAGAGGGTCCCTGCTGATGCCAGGCACAGGCAACCCAGGCATGAAGGGATTACAGCAAGGAAACACATCTCAGTAAAATGCAGAACACAGCAGCAATGCTGGGGCTGGGTACGTGACCTCCCGGAGGCTGCAGCCGGCAGGAAGTGGACTGCTCCCACAGAGATCTAGCTGAGAGGGTGGAGCTGCCCTACAGGCAAAGACAACAGAGGGGTTTCACGTAAATATCTTTTACCTTTGGCAACAAAGAGGTCACCAAGTTTCCTCTGCTTCCAGCTTGTTCTTTTCTGGTTTACTGAACTCCCTACTATGCAGACTGGTTCCAAATTGGGAAAGGAGTATGTCAAGGCTGTATGTTGTCACCTTACTTATTCAACTTATATGCAGAGTACATCATACGAAATGCCGGGCTGGATGAAGCACAAGCTAGAATCAAGATTGCTGGGAGAAATATCAATAACCTCAGTTATGCAGATGACACCACTCTTAATGTCAGAAAGCGAAGAGGAACTAAAGAGCCTCTTGATAAAAGTGAAAGAGCAAATAGATGGGGAAACGATGGAAAGAGTGACAGACTTTATTTTCTTGGGGCTCCAAAATCACTGCAGATGGTGACTGCAGCCATGAAATGAAAAGACACTTGCTCCTTGGAAGAAAAGCTGTGGCAAACCTAGTAGTAGTGTAGTGAAAGGCACTCAGTGTGCCCGACTCTGCGATCCTATGGGCTATACAGTCCATGGAATTCTCCAGGCCAGAATACCGGAGTGGGTAGCCTCTCCCTTCTCCAGGGGATCTTCCCAACCCAGGGATTGAACCCAGGTCTCCCACATTGCATCTGGTCCCATCACTTCATGGGAAATAGTTGGGGAAACAGTGAAAACAGTGTCAGACTTTATTTTTGGGGGCTCCAAAATCACTGCAGATGGTGACTGCAGCCATGAAATTAAAAGACACTCCTTGGGAGAAAAGTTATGACCAACCTAGATAGCATATTGAAAAGCAGAGACATTACTTTGCCAACAAGGGTCCATCTAGTCAAGGCTATGGTTTTTCCAGTAGTCACGTGAGGGTTGGACTGTGAAGAAAGCTGAGCCCCGAAGAATTGATGCTTTTGAACTGTGGTGTTGGAAAAGGCTCTTGAGAGTCCCTTGGACTGCAAGGAGATCCAACCAGTCCATCCTAAAGGAGATCAGCTCTGGGTGTTCTTTGGAAGGAATGATGCTAAAGCTGAAAACTCCAGTACTTTGGCCACCTCATGCAAAGAGTTGACTCATTGAAAAAGACTCTGATGCTGGGAGGGATTGGGGGCAGGAGGAAAAAGGGACGACAGAGGGTGAGATGGCTGGATGGCATCACTGACTTGATGGACATGAGTTTGATTGAACTAAGGGAGTTGGTGATGGACAGGGAGGCCTGGCGTGCTGCGATTCACGGGGTCGCAAGGAGTCAGACACGACTGAGCGACTGAACTGAACTGAACTCCCACATTGCAGGCGGATTCTTTTTACCAGCAGAGCCACGAGGGAAGCCCATGACAAACCTAGACAGCATATTAAAAAGCAGATACATTACTTTACCGACAAAGGTCCGTATAGTCAAAGCTATGGTTTTTCCAGTAATCGTGTATGGATGTGAGAGTTGGACCATAAGGAAAACTGAGAGCCGAAGAATTGATGCTTTTGAACTGTGGTGTTGGAGAAGACTCTTGAGAGTCCCTTGGACAGCAAGGAGATCACACCAGTCCATCCTAAAGGAAATCAGTTCTGAATATTCATTGGAAGGACTGATACTGAAGCTGAAACTCCAATACTTTAGCTACCTGATGCAAAGAACCGACTCACTGGAAAAGACCCTGATGCTGAGAAAGACTAAAGGGAGGAGGAGAAGGGGATGATAGAGGATGAGATGGTTGTGTAACAGGAGGGAAAGGGGCAGGGCACAACTTTTAAAAGAATGACACAGCCCAAGGACACAACATAAACCAATTAGAATCAAATGGGACCAAAGTGGCAGACAAGACTAGATCTTAATCCTCAATCAACAAGTGAAATGACACACCCAGAGGTGCCATGACAGTTCCACAGCACTGTTAAGACCAAGGAGTGGGCGGTGGCCCAAACCCTGGAAATCTCCACCCCTTCCCCCAAATAGCTGGAATGCTCCTCCCACTCATTAGCATATGAAATTACCCAGCCTATAAAAACTAACCACATCAAATTTTGAGGCCGCATTCACCCTCTGTGATGGCCCACACTCTGTCTGTGGAGTGTGCTTCTCTTTATATCTGAATAAATCCTATCACTTTCTCTCTCACTGAATTCTTTCTGTGATGAGACATCAAGAACCTGAGCTTCATTATGTCCTGAAACCAGGTACCATGGGTTTTGGCTGTTTCAAGTCCCAAGCAGGGTTTTGGCTGGTTTCGAATTCCAGCCACATGGGTTCAAGTCCCAGACTGGGTTTTGGCTGGGTTTGAGTCCCAGTCATGTGGGTTCGAGTCCCAATCTGAGGTAAACAGTTTCAGTTGGATGGTATCACCAAGTCACTGGACATGAGTTTGAGCAAGCTCTGGGAGTTGATGGACAGGGAAGCCTGGTGTGCTGCAGTCCATGGGGTTGCAAAGAGTTGGACACAACTGAGTGACTGAACTGAACTATTATGCACGCTGGGAACCTGTATACCCGTGTGCAGGAGGCTAAGGGCCCCACAGTATTGACCCTGCACACCAGTAGAGTGTCCTGAAATTTAAAGAATGACCCACCCACAGCCACTGTGAGCCTGATAGTAAATAACCTTCCCATTTCATAGACCTGGAAAGTGAAGTTCAGGGGTAAGTGCCTTGCCTAGGATTCCTAAAGCCAGGACTCAAACCCAGGTCCTCTGCCTTTCAAACCTGCAGCCTCCTGACTTCAGGAGGCCAGAGATTCATTCCATTTTCAACCTGTCGCCTCTTCTCAAGAACAGCCTAGGAGAAGTGAAAAGAGGGATGAATCATGACCTCGTCTCACCTTCCCTGGGTTCCTAGAGGCGACGGATGCAGACAGGGCAGGAAAAGTCACTGTGACGATGCACAGAGGTGGGGCAGCTGGGGTCTGGAGGCAAAAGTTCCAGATTCAAGTCTCAGTGTGAAAGGAGAGACGCAAATCCAGCAGGCGCATTCACTACCTTCACCTCTGTGCCCAGGACCAACTTGGGGCTACAGAGGTGGTGGGGAAAATGTGTGATGAGTAACTGTAATAGCATGCTTAGATTCTTTACCCCATGGACTGCAGCCCACCAGGTTCCTCTGTCCATGGGATTTTCTAGGCAAGAACTGGAGTGGGTTGCATCTCCTCCTCCAGGGGATCTTCCTGACCTGGGGACTGAACTCGCATCTCCTGCATTGCAGGCAGATTCTTTACCTGCTGAGCCATCAGGGAAGCCCGAAAATGTACGATGAGTCTTTGTTAAACATGAAAAGTTCTGGATGGAGGGTGGGAAGGAGGTTTGAGATGAATTGAGAGTTTGGGATTAACACATACTCACTACTATATATAAAACAGATAAACAACGAGGACATCACTGCACAGCACAGGGAGCCATATGTGATGTCTTGTAAGAGAATCTGAAAAAGAGTCTGAAATCTGCATGTATGTATATAACTGAATCACTTTGCGATACATTTGAAACTGACACAACTGACACATTTGACAACTGACACAACTGAAAAACAGAAAAAAAAAAAGTTCTGCAGGGGTGGGACTCTACCTCTGAAAGAGGAAAGACACCCTGGGACAAGGCAAGGGCTCCCTTTGCCCACAGCAAGGCAAAGACCGGAGAAGAGCCAGAGGACTAGATGGGAAGAAACCCAAGGTGAAAACAGGAAGAAAGGAGTGAGGAGGCAGGAAGGGAAGATGGGCGAGGAGTCTCCCGGAAGGCAAATCCTGATAGTGGTCTGAGTGTTGCCAAGAGGGGCTTCCTTGGTGGTTCAGATGGTAAAGCGTCTGTCTGCAATGAGGGAGACCCAGGTTCCATCCCTGGGCTGGGAAGATCCCCTGGAAAAGGAAATGGCAGCCCACTCCAGTACTCTTGCCTGGAAAATCCCATGGGCGGAGGAGCCTGGTAGGCTGCAGTCCACGGGGTCACAAAGAGTTGGACACGACTGAGCGACTTCACTTTGCCAAGAGGGGCTTCCCAGGTGGTGCTAGTGGTAAAGAACTTGCCTCCCAGTGCAGGAGATGTTAAGAGATGTGGGTTTGATCACCAGGTTGGAAAGATCTCCTAGAGAATGGCATGGCAACCCACTCCAGTATCCTTGCCTGGAGGATCCCATGGACAGAGGAGTCTGGGAGGTCCATAGGGTCACAAAGAGTCAGACACGACTGAAGCGACTTAGCAGGCACGCTGCCAAGAGAGCAAGGTTTTTAAACCCAAGATCAATGAGAGCTACTCACTACAGGCCTGATCTGTACAATTGTGCCTTGTGAGCTGTAAAAATTTAGTTTCATTTTTTATGCTTGAAAGCAGAAGGACCAAATGACAACTGCTTGTTCTTGCTCTTCGGTAACAGGAAAATCCCCTGTTGAGGCCCCAGATTATCTGGCTTCCTTGACTGCCCGCCTCCAGTGAGGATTCTACTGCATCTAGATGGGCTCAGAACAGTGCATTCGAGTGCTCCCAGGAAGCTGACCTCTATCTACCCATCAACCCTTCCCAAACTTTACAGGACTGTAAATACTCTCACTGCCCCCACTCTGAGGAAGTCCACGCCCAAGGGCAAAGCCACTTGTTCAACAGCTAGAAAGTAGTCTCTCCATTCCCAGCCTGTTCCCGTGTCCCTGGAGTCCCCTCTCCAGAGACACCAGACTTCCTGTGTGGTCTTTTTCAATTGTGGTCCAAGTGAAAGAGAGAGAGAGATGGAGAGAGAGAGAGAGATGGGGAGAGAGAGAGGGAGAGATGGGGAGAGAGAGAGGGAGAGATGGGGAGAGAGAGAGGGAGAGAGGAAATCCAGTTGCTCACTCTACCATTATTCAACAAGATTAATGCATTTCATGCCCCAAAAGTTTTATCTCACAAGGCAGTAAGCTCTGGGCATATTCTTTCTCTTGCTACACCAAATAGACCTGGCATAGATTTTTAAAAGTTTCCTCCAAATTCCTCTTTGTTTACTTTACATTCCAGCTGTTACATAATCCTCACTCTTACACTCACTTCTCTGATAACGTAATATGGAAGAACCTTGTCTGTAGTCTATTACAAGGTAATCACTAAAGGGATGTTTGCCTATGAACTTAAATTATACATAATGGCTCATTTCTGGGAACCCTGCTTCCCAGGTAATGAACATTGAGCTAAAATATTAATACCTTTGTTTAGCTCCCGGAAAACCTCCTGACCAAACCTGTAAATGACTGCAGGGAGGAAGACACTAACACATTCCCTCACGGGGCTGATGGAAACTACAAGTGTTCGACTTTACTCCTTCCTCTTTCAGTATAAAAGGATCCTGAACTCTTAACTCAGGCAAGATGGGTCTTTGGGGCAGGAGTCCACTGTCTTCTCAGTTTGGTGGCCTTAGGTATAAAGTCCTTATTCCTTGCCGTAACAACTGTCTCTTGACCATTGGCCTGTTATA
Organism: Cephalophus harveyi; assembly: GCA_006410635.1. Classification (NCBI taxonomy): domain Eukaryota; kingdom Metazoa; phylum Chordata; class Mammalia; order Artiodactyla; family Bovidae; genus Cephalophus; species Cephalophus harveyi. The sequence continues at coordinate 846,178 of SJYT01030882.1, forward strand.
CAGTGAGCAGTACAAGCTTAGACTTAGTATGTTGCAGTAAATAATACTCCATTGCATTTATCTAATGCTTGCAGTTTATGAAATGCCTTGCCACCTAAGAAAATATATTTATTTAACACTACAGAATAAATGGGCTTCCCTCTCCCTGGTGGCTCAGACAGTAAAGAGTGAGGCGGGAGACCGGGGTTCGATCCCTGGGTGGGGAAGATCCTCAGGAGAAGGAAATGGCAACCCACTCCAGCATTCTTGCCTGGAGAATTTCATGGACAGAGGAGCCTGGCGGGCTGCAGTCCACGGGGTTGCAGAAGAGTTGGACACAACTGAGCAACTAAAGAACAACAACGGGACAAACAGACCAATCCACCAGGCCAATCCACGGGCTTTTGACTTTTCCTTCTAGGAAACTTTTCAATGAAGGCTCAACCATGGGCAGGAACCTTCAGAACTTATTAATGAAGTCATGGCAAGACTCCAACCAAGAGTCAAGTCTTTACTTGGGAACTCCTCTTACGCCACCTCCTCACCGGGTTGTATAAAGGTCCCAATGAAATAATAATCTGATGGTGCTTAAAAATCTTATACCCACTTAAGTCACGATCACTTTCACAGCCCCAAGGGCTTAAGCCAAGTTCACAAGCAGGTAAAATGGGGTGGGAGCAAAACCTATCACTGACCCTCTGCTGGTCAAAGCAAGGAGCCAAGTAACAGCTTAGATTATAGCTGTCTGACCTGCCCCCATCCTTTGCCTCCGCCTGTCCCAAAGAGATAGAAGAGGTAGGGAGATGTAGAACTCCACTCACTGACAGGCCCATAGAGCTTGAACCCAAAAGCCCAAACAGGTCAGTATGCCAGACCTCCAGGTGGGATGAGCTATGTCAAGCTGATCCCTCCCTAGTCACCTCTCCCAAGTTGTCCGCGTTGTCAGACTTCTCTGCTTCCGGCTCACTGCCACCAAGAGTGGTACCTTTCTTTCCTCCCTGCCTCTCAGAGTTCAGGGGGAGGTGGGGGAGGAGGGAGCGTGATGCGGGTGCTGTGCAGTCACAGAGCGGCAGGTTGGGTGCCTAAAGTTGAGGGTGAGATGGGCAGCCCTGGCTCCGGGAGGATCCTAGGGCGCCCCTACCTCTCCCAGAGCAGGATGAAGGAAGGGCATTCTTGGCAGGATTTGGGAACAGAGGACCATTGAGCTGAAGTCCCAGAGTAACCTCGGGTGCAGCCGGACCTGTTGCCCAAGCCAGCCTAGTGCTGCTATATCGTCGCGTCCCAAGGCCCCTCTCCACCTGGGCTTTGCAAACTCCAGCCCTTTTTCTACCAGTTTCCATCAGCACCGCCTCCTCCCTCCCCTTCAAGAACGCCGACCTCTGCGGGGGGTATGGGGGCGGGGAGGAGGGGGTCCCGGTAGTCTCCGAAAGCGTGGGAGCAGCAGCTACCAGGCGGGGTCTCCGAGGTAGCCATTGCGGACGGCCTGAGACTGGAATTCCAGCAGGAGCGAGCCCTGGCCGAGGACGACCTTTCCTTCCCCGCCCCCTTGTCTGGCCGGAGAGTGGGGAACGCGCGCCGAGTCCTACACCTGGCTCCTCTCCCGCTCCTCTCTGCGGGGCCCAGGGCGGCCATCTTCTACGCTGGGGGCGCCAAAGTCCCAGGGTCCCGGCGCCCCGTTTTGGGGGAGTCTCGGGCTCCGGATGAACTCGGAGGAAGGAACCGACGCAAGGGTCCAAGCGCGCGCGATAGATCCTGCACGGATCTCCACCGCTCGGATCTGCCTCCCGGGCTCCAAAATCCGACCCCCACGGCACGCTGACCCAGCTGTGCCACGGGACCAGGATTCGGAGCAGGAGGTGAGCGCCGTAGACACTTTTCCTTCCCTCTGGAACGGCCCCCCAAGTTCCATTCGGCGCTGGAGGTCTTGTCTGGCGCCCTGGGACCCACGGCTCCTGCCTCCCTCCTGCAGCGGAGAAGGGTGGCGGGAGAGGCCCCAGGCCCTTACCGTAGCATCTTCCCCGGCGTAGTGCCCGATGACCCGCTGGCCCCCGGGGTGCCGGCTGGACCATTTGGTGATGTTGTAGACCTTGCGATCGATGACCAGCCACTTGTCGGTACGCAGGTTGTGCTTCTGAATCTCCTCCCAGCGGAAGGTAGGCATCGGCGCCTCAAGCTCGGTGGCCCCCTCGCCCTGGTTCCCCCCCTTCCCCATGCTGCCTGCTGACCGGGTGGCCCAATGCGCTGCAGCGAGTGCGGTCCGGGCCCTTCTCGCTTTCGGCTTTTGTCTTCTCCTCCTCCTCCTCCCACGACGTCCCCTCCCCCAGCCTCCTCGCCTTGGCTCGGGAGTATCCTTGCCTTTCCTCTCCGCTTCCAAGTGCCCCCAAGCGGTCCCCTCCCTCCGGCCCTCCCTCCGCCCCCCCCATCGCAGTGGACTTTTGCCTCCAGAGAAAACTCCTGGGTAGCTCAGGGCCTCGAAGCCTCCTCTGCCCGCCCCTCCGGCTCCCCCCGCCCGGGGCTCCGCATCCTCCTGCGTTCCCCTCCGCCTGGGTTTCCACAGTGATCAGCAGAGCGCCTGCACCAATCCGGGCGCGTCGCCCCTCCTGCCATTGGCCCAGGAGGATCTTTCGAAGGGCAGCGGGCTGGGGCAGCGGTTCCTGGCTCCCCCGCCTGCCCGGCCACGCGGAGTTCAGAGGGGCCGGGAGGCCGGTTACGTGTTCGAACTCCTCCCTCCCCCGACTCCAGCCCGGGGCGCCCGAGGAGATCCCACGGGAGCCTGGCGGGCAAGAGGGGGCGGTGGCTGGGGTTCCGGACGCTTCCGCGCACGCCGGCGACCCGCGCTCCCGGGTGTGCACCTGATGCCCGCACAGAGGGCCGCGCGCCTCCGCGCGCTCTGCGGCGGGGTCCGGCCCGAGGCCGGGCTGGCGGGCGCGCAGGCGCGGCCGAGCCGCCGGGCTGGCTATTTCCACTGGGACCAGCCTGGTTAGGTGACGCCTTCCCCTACCCCGCTGGAATCGGGACTCCAGAATCTCCACATTGTGCTCGCTGTCCACACTGGCGCCCTCCTGCAGCCTCCCTGGGGGAACGCCAGCCTGCGGCTGCTCAGGGCTCCAAAGCCTGTAATCAGTGGATCTTAGAAAAGAATTGTGGAACCTGTGATGTGCTTCCTTGTGTTCGGCGCCATGGTGGGGAGGGGACGGAGGGGGACGCCGTGGTGGGGAGAGTGGGGACGCGAGGACTTGGTTCTGGCCCTGAACTCAGAAATCTCGCAATTGGGAAGAAATACTATGGAAACAATACAGGACCTCATACGATGAACTGTTCAGTGCTGTTATATAGACTCCGGGAGATAAAGATGGGGATATCAAAAGAATGGTCCTGTGCAGGCCCCCAGTGCCAATGGACCGAGCTGCTTGGGATTAGTGCCCTAGGGAAAGGATTGCCTGGCTTAGAAAGCTGAATTCCTTTACCCTCCCAGGTTTTTGCCTAGTCTAATAACTAAAATGATATAAGATATTATCAGGAGAAAAACAAGCATTTAATAATATGTATACCTCCTGTAGGGCTTGCCTGAAGGCTCAGATGATAAAGAATCTGCCTGCAATGCAGGAGACCCAGTTCTGATCCCTGGGTCCGGCGAGATCCCCTGGAGAAAGGAATGGCAACCCACTCCAGTATTATTGCCTAGAGAATTCCATGGACAGAGGAGTCTGGTGGGCTACAGTCCATGGGTCACAGAGTCAGGACTGAGGGACTAACACTTTCACTTCTTCATACCTCCTGTATACATGTGAGATACTCAGAAAACCTGAAGTAACTCCCTGAAAATTGCATGGTGGAAGCTCTTCACCCTGAATACCATCTTCAGTAAAAAAAAAAAACAAGAGATGTGGGACTTCTCTGGTGGTCCAGTGGTTAAGAATCCACCTGCCGAGGCAGGGAACACTGGTTCGATTGGGGAAGATCCCACATGCCTCAGAGCAACTAAGCCTGTGTGCCACAAGTACTGAAACCCTTGTGCCCAGGGCAGGTGCTCTGCAGCAAGAGAAGGCACTGCAGAGAGAAGCTAGCACACTGGAAGGAGGGGTGGCCCCCACTTGCCGCAACTAGAGAAAGCTCATGAGTAACGCTCAAAGAGCCAGGGCAACCGAAAGTAAGTACATGTATATTTAAAGCAGAAGATGTAGGATTTCCCTGGTGGTCCAGTGGCTAAGGCTGCGCTCTTCCCTGAAGGGAGCCAGGTTCCATCCCTGGTCTGGATCCCACGTGCCAAAGCTGAGTTCACATGGCACAGCTAAGTCCCTGACCAGCCAAATAAATAAATAAAAATAAATATTTAAAACAACAAACAAAAGATGTTGGGGGTGGAGACCTATGGAAGGTCACCAGGAAAAGCACAGTAAACAAGGTTAGGTTTTGTGTGGATTTGAGGCTTTATCTTCTGCGCTGGACATGAGTTTGAGTAAACTTCGGGAGTTGTTGATGGACAGGCAGGCCTGGTGTGCTGCAGTCCATGGAGCTGCAAAGAGTCGGACACGATTGAGCGACTGAACTGAACTGAACTGAACTCCTGCACTGGTAAGTGTTTCTAAGAAATAAGGTCATCTTTCTCTTCCCGGTACCCTTACAGATGGAGATTTCCCCTGTACATGTGAATGCCTCTTACAGAAGGGTAACTTCTACACAGTTTTCAGAGCTTCTCATGGTCTGCAGTTTCTTAAAAGTAATCAGCCTGAAATAGCCCTATGCCAAAGAGTTAAATTCTGTGGTGGCAAATTTTGTTCCCATATAGCAGAAAATTCCTTTGAAAATTTTCCAAGATGTCTCACAGCCCAGAAACTATTAGTCCGTACCACGTTGAACCAGTTTCCCAATGGTGAGAGTAGGTCAGTTCAGTTAAGAATTATATATCTCATTTCAGGAGGTAAGTGGGGGTCCCCAGAGTTAGCCCTATATTGTGCAGGAAATCAAGTGTTTAATAAGAGGAATTTCTTTTTCTTTTTTAACTTTTAATTTGGTATTGGAGTATAGACGATTAACAATGTTGTGATAGTTTCAAGTGAGGGACTCAGCCATACACATATATGTATCTATTCTCCCCAAACTCCTCTCCCATCCAGGCTGCCACAGAACACTGAGTAGAATCCATGTGCTATACAGGAGGTCCTTGCTGGTTATCCATTTTAAATCCAGCATCGTGAACAAGCAACCATACATTCGTTCTCCAAGTTTGTGAGTCTTAATAAGAGGAATTTCTAAGGAAACAAAGTGAATGATTGGAACAAGTTATAACCCAATGTCTGAGTCCTGAGAACCACCAGTGAGAGCTGACATCAGTTCTAGATGTCAGGCTCAAAGCATCTTCAGATAGAGGGCAAGTGGTGGCAATCAGATTCTCCTGATTCGCAGTTTGAATGTCTGATGATAATCATCAAGCATACTGGTGGCCCATCGAATTTTTCTGAATGGCCCAGACAACAACAAACACAAAGAAGATTGTCTAAACATGAGCTATTGTGGCAATTTCTCTGAGATTTATATCAAGTCATTCAGTCTGTAGGATTTCGAGGAAAAGAGCAGCTTTTGTTCTTAGTGATTCCAAGTCAGAAGGGTGGGAGAAAATTGGAAAGTTTAGTTTGGAGCATCATAACCAGATATTGAAGGAAACTAGTAGAATTCAGGATCCAGTTCAGTTCACAAGTAAATAACAAAATCTCAAAGACAATGAACAGCACTAGAGTCTGATATCTACAAAGGTGTGCCATTGAAACAATTTTTCTCTTTAAAATCACCCTGTTCAGTCACTAAGCTGTGTCCGACTCTTTGCAACCCCTTGGACTGTAGCACACCAGGCTTCCCTGTCCTTCACCATCTCCTGGAGTTTGTTCAAACCCATATCCATTGAGTCGGTGATGCCATCCAATCATCTCATCCTCTGTTGCCTCCTTCTTCTGTTCTCAATCTTTCCCAGCATCAGGGTCTTTTCCAATGAGTCAGCCCCTCGCATCAGGTGGCCAAAGTATTGGAGCTTCAGCATCAGTCTTTCCAATGAATATTCAAGGTTGATTTCCTTTAGAATTGACTGGTTTGATCTCTTTGCTGTCCAAGGGACTCTCAAGAGTCTTCTCTAGCACCACAGTTCAAAAGCATCAGTTCTTTGGCACTCAGCCTTCTTTATAGTCCTACTCTCACATCCATACAAGACTACTGGAAAAACCATAGTTATACGGACTTTTGTCGGCAAAGTAATGTCTCTCCCTTTTAAGATGATGTGTAGGTTTGACATTGCCTTTTTTCCAAGGAGGAATTGCCTTTTAATTTCATAGCTGCAGTCACCATCCACAGTAATTTTGCAGCCCCCCCAAAATAAAAGCTGTCACTGTTACTGCTTTTCCCCCATTTATCTTCCATGAAGTGATGGGACTGGATGCCATGATCTTAGTCTCTGGAATGTTAGGTTTTAAGCCATCTTAAAATCACCTTAATTTCTACCAAAGATAGACAAATTAAGACCAATTTGTTTGCAAAGCAAATATAGCCTCATCAGACTTGGCCAGATTATCTACATAAGTGCAGCAAGAATAGTGATTGATCGTGTAGGCTGTCTAAAATCTGGTTTGAGGAAACTTTACATAAGGAATCTTCAGAGCGAAATTTTCACAGCTTCTTGAGGTCAAGAAGCCAAGCCAAGGACCAGCCATTGTGAAAATTAATTAACAGAAACCTCATTTAAGATGGAGTTGGGAGGTCAGAAGAGGGAGCTCTTATGCCCCAACATTCAATGTCAATTGCAAACCAGATATAAAGCACTTTGACTGTATAGTCCATGGGGTTTCCAAGTCAGACACGACTGAGCGACTTGCATTTTGCATCTCCAATGGAAGAAGGTTACTACTTTAGCGCCCAGCAGGAGGAAGGAAGAACTTCTCCTTGCCCTGCAACAGCCCAGCCAACGAGAGACTGTCACAACTTGGCCAATGAAAAGCCACCACATTTCAAACTTCCTGTTTCTTCCAATGGACTCTTTGTTTATATCAGCCCCTCCCAGCTTCTCTTTCTTTTCTATCAAAGAATGATTTTGAAACTGCTAGGTGGCATTCAGCAAGAGGCAAAGTGATAGCTAAGAAGCGATTTATCAGATTAGGACACTTGTGGTGCTTACAAGTGGGTAGGAGAGACGATGCTGTGCCCCGAGAACTTAGTGGGCTACAGTTTTATAATCAAAGGAAAAGTGTGTGTGTGTGTGGCGGCCGGGGGTGGGGGGGAGACCACTTTATTCCTCATTCTTGAGTAGACGTCACGATTCCATCATCAGCTCCTCCTCCAGGTTGGACAGTGGAGTTTTCATATCCCTACATGGTCAAGCCGGGACTGTCATGGCACTATGGAAAAGTAATTTCAGGTCTCGGTACAATGAGGAGCTTTCACTTTGAAGTGTCACCTTTCTAGAAATTGTTTTTCATGTGTGCAGAGAGCATGTCCTAGAGGTCATTAACTCACTGAGCTCACTGGGCAGAGTGTGGGTCTCATGCCACTATTGTTTTATTGTTTTGAGGCATGTTTCATGCCTCTGTTTCATGGTTTTATGGTTAAGCAAACCTGTTTTCTTGAGTGATCATTAACTTACTGAGGTCTCCCAAAGCCCCCTAAAGTTCCCTCTATAATTGCCTAATGGGATTTCTGAGCTAACTATTTGATCATCCTACTCTGTCCCTATCAGCTCTCCCCTTTGTTCTTCAGATTTGCTTGTGATTTGCCATAGGTTGCATGTACCAAACTGCAGTTCTTTGCTGTTCCCATATACACCCATTTTGCTGGTAAAATAACTGACTGTTTTGTTTTAGGTCAACACCATCAGACTCTCCTGAAATCCCTATAGATTTGAGTGAGTCCTCTATTTTTGAGGTTCCCCCAAATATCATGAAATTCCTGCCCCTGCCAGGAAGTGGCAGATGAAGGCCTTATTCATCCGGTAAACTTGCTGATAATCTTGTAAGTAAGGTGCCAGGCCAGCTCTGTGAAGGGGCTTTATTGGCTCCATAAAGTCAACCTGAGTTCTTTAAAGCTGTCTGGTCAAATCTGAATCTCTGCGCATCTCTCAAATATGGCATTCCAGTCAAAGGTTTGGTAATATAACCAATGTTTCTCGTTGTGTCCTATTATAAGGAGAACAGATTCTTAGAAACTAAGAGTTTCTGAATTCTGGAGGGATTTGGTAGAGAGAAGACATAAATGTTTCATCTTTGTTCACAAGATATATTTTACTAAATTACTGTAAGCTTAAGAGAAAGAAGTTTCCTTAAGTGTGGAGAGAGTGAATTTGTGTGCATGCATGCTCGGTCGTGCCCAAATCTTTGCAACCCCAGGCAGGCAGATTCTTTACCACTGCACCACCTGGGATGACTAAGTGTGAAAAGACAAAACCTTAAAGAATCTTAAAGCAATAAAACAAAGTCACAAAAATTATAATCATTCTTATCAGTTTATTCAATTCCATATTATTAATTCTTGATCTTTTGTTAGCAATTTTATGAATCCAATTTTTCCTTAGGGTTCTGTTAATTCTTACCCAGTTGAGTTTTATGGTCTTAAGGTTATCAGAAATGTGTATTTGTCAGAATTCCTTTTCTTGAATCTCCGTGATTCTGCATACATTAGAGTGTTTTCCTTTTCCTCTGGCTCCATTTAGCTTAGGAAAAATTCCTGCTGGATCTGAATATCAGCTGTCATGAGTTCAGCCAGACTGGTGGCCTCTCACCTTATTTTCTTTCTGTTTGTTATCGAACCGTTAATCTCAGGAGGTAATCCACAAAAACTTTTGAGAATCCTTCCTGCATTTAAGGTGTTCTTTAACGCTGGCCCTTAGCTTGGCCTTTGACCGAGAAGTGAAAGGTATCTAAGACTGTCTGCAACCTCAAGTGGTTCTATTTTCAAAAATAATTGTCTAATAGTCTCTTCAGAGTGGAAGGGGAATTGAGGCACAGGATTACTAGGATAAGCGCTCCGAGGAGGGCAGAGAGGCGCAGCAGGAGTTAAGTTAGTCTCATGGTTGGTTTTCTTTTTTTTCTTCTATGTAAGTGTACTTCCTAAATGGTCTTATCTAATCAGAATATTCCCCACTTTGGTCATGATACTTCTAGGCTGTAATTTCTCTGAGGGCTGGCAGCAACTGGGTCGGAACCTAGCCACAAATGAAATGTAACCCACATTTTCTGTCTAGCCAGGTGTGCTAAGTCACTTCAGTCATGTCGGACTTTGTGACCCCATGGACTGTAGCCTGCCATCCTCCTCTGTCCATGGGGATTTTCCAGGCAAGAATATGGGAGTGGGTTACCATGCCCTCCTCCAGGGGATCATCCTAGGGGTAGAACCCACACCTCTTATGTCTCCTGCATTGGCAGGCGGGTTCTTTACCACCAGCGCCACCTGGGAAGCCCTAATCAGCTTTACCTCGATACAAAAGGAAAAGTTAAAAAAAAAAAAAAGAAAGAAATGATTAAATATACAAACTAAAAAAAAAAGGGCTCTGGCCCAGTTCTCGGAAATCCCCAACACTTCCCCTAAACAGTTGGAATAATCCTCCTATCCTTTGGCTTATGAAATTACCCATCCTTATAGAGTGACAACACTGTGCCCTGATGCCTCTCTCGCTTTCTGAGATGGACCTCACTCTGTCTACAGAGTGGGTATCTTCCTCAACGAACCTTCTTTCGCTTTACCATGACTTGCTCTTGAATTCTTTCTTGTGCAAAGCCAAGAACCCACACTTGGCAGCCATCCCAGGGACTTGCCTGAGACCTGGGACCTGACCATCTTCTCGAGCCTTCCTTTCTTTCCTGCAAGAGGCGTCCCCAAGAGAGTGAAAAACATCCGGCCGTCACATGATCCAGAAAGTTCACTCTCAAAGACAGCCTAAGAAGTAAAACCCTTTGCTGATACAGGTGGTAAGAATGATGCTGTGAAAATGTATCTCCAGTTTCCCAATAGCGAGCCAGGTGCCTTTGGTTATGGAACTGATAATCTTTGACACCCAGCAGGTGCTCCCGGCATGGATTTTTTTTTTTTTAGCACTAACAAAGTAACAGAAGTTGACAAGACAGAGGCCTCTTATGGACAAGGACACCTTATGACAAAGTCACGTAAGAGCTGGCAAGGTTGAACAGAGAGATTGCGGAGAGCTCAGCTGCAAGCCCAGGTCATTGCTTGAGCATTTGACTCACTGGCTGATTGGATCCACAGCTTATATGGTGTCCATTAGATGCACACTGGTACGTGCACCTCCCTGCTGGCAAGAGAATTGACGGGACATTCTCACTGGGCATAAAGTCCAGCGCGCAGGACGTGGATGACAGAAACAAAAGAAAACAGTAATCCTCCCTGGAAAGAAAGCGGTCAACAGAAAATTCATAACATTCTTAGCAAAATCCAGGAGTGCCAAGGAACTAATTCCACAGATATTTTCTCCTGCTAATCTAAATTTACACAAAGAAAAAGACTCACCTCTCTTATTTCCATCAGATCCTGCAGGCAGAGATCCAGGAGACTGATGTGATAAGAATTCTTAATTTCTGCCGGCTTTTGCCTGAGGCCCCAGGTTCTCCCAGCTGCAGCAGTCGATTACACAGAGTAAACTACCGGGGAGGCATTTTTTTCTTTTACCCTTCTAGGGTCTTGGGCTAGTCTAATAATTTAACTGATGTAGGACAGATTACCCTGGTGGGTCAGATAGTAAAGAATCTGCCTGCCAATACAGGAGACCTGGGTTCAATCCCTGGGTCAGGAAGATTCCCTGGAGAAGGAAATGGCAACCCACTCCAGTATTCTTGCCTGGAAAATTCTATGGACAGAGGAACCTGGCAGGCTACAGTTCATTGGGTCACAAACAGTTGGACACGACTGAGTGACGAACACACACACGAGACATATTAACGGGCTTCCCAGGTGGTGCTAGTGGTAAAGAACTCAGCTGCCAATGCAAGAGACATACAATAAGTGGATTTGATTCCTGGGTTGGGACGATCCCCTAGAGGAGGGCATGGCAACCCATTCCAGTATTCTTGCCTGGAGAATCCGTGGACAGAGGAGCCAGGCGGGCTACAGTTCATAGGGTTGCAAAGAGTCGCACATGACTGAAGCGACTTAGCATGCAAGCACGCAAGACAGATTAACAGGAGAAAAGCAAACAAAAAAAGCTTAAGAACATGTATACCTCCTACGTGGGGCTTCCCTGGCCGCTCACTGGTAAAGAATCAGCCTGTCAGTGCAGGAGATGTGGATTCAGTTCCTGGGTTGGGAAGATCCCCTGGAGAAGGAAATGGTGACTTACACCAGTATTTTTGTCTGGGAAATCCCATGGACAGGGGAACCTGGCAGGCTACAGTCCCTGGGGTCACAAAGAGTCGGACATGACTTAGTAACTAAAAAACAGCAACACCTCTTGTGTATGTGGAAGATCCCCAAGAAAAATAAGTAACTCCCCAAAATGGCAGAAACCCTCACCTTAAACACCATCTTCAGCTGAAGACAAAAGGAGTTGGGGGAAAAAGAATTTTAAAAAGATAATTCCCAGGTGATCCAGTGGTTAAGACTCTGTGCTTCCACTGCAAGGGGAATGTTTGATCCCTTTGTCTGGGAACTAAGATCCTTCTTTTCCTGGGTGGCAGCTAAGACAAAAAAAAAACAAATAGAGGTGTTGGTGGTGGAGAATCAGTTTGGGAGGTCACCAGGAAAAGCACAGTGAACAAAGGTTAGATTTTTCAGCAGATTGAATTCTCCGTCTTCTGCACTGATTTCTAGAGGTAAGGTCACCGTCCTCTTTCCAGAACACAGAGGGAGATACCCTTATAAATGGAGATTTCCCTTATACACATGAATGTCTCTTATCAAAGGGTAACTTCTACTCAGTTTTCAGAGCTTCTCCTGTGTCTGCAATTTCTTAAAATAATCAGCCAAAGAGACATATTTTGGGGTGGCAACTTTTGCTCCCCCATAGTAGTAAGTCCCATGGATGGAGGAGCCTGGTAGGCTGTAGTCCATGGGGTCGCTAAGATTTGGACACGACTGAGCAACTTCACTTTCACTTTTCACTTTCATGCATTGGAGAAGGAAATGGCAACCCACTCCAGTATTCTTGCCTGGAGAATCAGGGACGGGGAAGCCTGGTGGGCTGCCGTCTATGGGGTCGCACAGAGTCGGACACGACTGAAGCGACTTAGCAGCAGCAGCAGCAGCAGCAGCAGTAAGAATGGGGAAGAAGGGAAGACAGCTTAGGGACTGAGTTAGGAGTGAGTAAGTGGTCCTCATATTTCAATGGGATGATTTCCGAGTCCCTGAGCTGTGGTACCCTCAGATGGTAAAGAATCTGCCTGCCAATCCAGGAGACCTGGGTTCAATCCCTGGGTCAGGAATGTTCCCTGGAGAAGGAAATGGCAACCCACTCCAGTATTCTTGCCTGGAGATTTCAATGGACAGAGGAACCTGGCAGGCTACAGTCCATGGGGTCGCAAAGAGTCATACATGACTGACTGACTAACACACACACACACACACACACTCATTAGCATCTCATCCCAACGCTGTAAGGTGGTCAGGATCCACACTGTTATAGCTACTTAAACACGGAGGGACTGCAGTTTAAGAAAGATGAAAAGTGGCATGGACATCACGCTGCCTCTCTGCTAATGGGCTGTGGGAGGAGCTGTAGAAAGGGCTGGGTGCAGCCTGACTGGACAGCAGGTGGGAGGGCGGGGCGATGGGGGAGCCACAACGGGTCCTTTGCATGCATCCCTGCAGTGGTCAGCCTCCTCTAGCAATGCCATGTCACGCTGGTCTCAGTTCCAGATGGCGAGAATGAGACTTCTCTGGCACTGAAGACTGGGCATAGACATTCACACCTAAAGCCTTGGTCACAAGGTAAGAGAGGATGAGGCAAACACTTGGGAAGAGTACACTGACTTTTATCCCTGTTAAAGGTTTGCTGGGACTTCCCTGGTGGTCCGGTGGTTAAGAATCCACCTGCCAATGCAGGGGATGCAGGTTCAGTCCCTGGTTGGGAAGATCCCACATGCCACGGAACAACTCAACCCAAGCACCCTAGAGTCCATATACAGCAATGAAAGATCCCAAGTGCTGCAAATCAGCCAAACAAACAGATTAATTTTAAAATATATTTTTAAAAAAGTTTACTGAAACAGTAACCAATATTGTTGATTTTTGAAAGGGGGATTAACACAATACATGGAGAAGATGAATGAAAATGTTAAAAAGGTCCTGGAGCTCAGAGGAAGGAGTGCTAAATGAAAGGAAGACCCAGGGTCATCTCATGCGGGAGCTTCACAGGCTGAGAAAGGGGCATATAAGAAGGTGCTGAAGCCCTAAAAGGCAGCCAGCACGTTTGGGGTGAGCAAGAAGGATGGATCAGCCAGGGGATGGGGCTCCCCGCAGATCCCTGGGAACCACTACCCAGAGTAGACCCTGACAATCATCTGATGAAGACACGAATGAATGAATAAATATAAGAAGAGTGAGGAATGGCTCCAGGAGGGTTCTGGTAAGAACTGCTCTGGGTAGAGTTCAAACTGGGAAAAGCCTGGCATGCTGCTGGAAGGATGGCAAGACTGTATCATGGAGGAAGCAGGGAGACTCCTAAAGTAGGAATGTGCTAGACCTATGATCTATGTTAGGTCTTTTTTAAGGTCACAGGTCTTTTTTAAAAATATATTTTAAAATTAATCTGTTTGGCTGATTTGCAGCACTTGGGATCTTTCATTGCTGTATATGGACTCCAGGGTGCTTGGGTTGAGTTGCTCCATGTCATATGGGATCTTCCCAACCAGGGACTGAACCTGCATCCCCTGCATTGGCAGGTGGATTCTTAACCACTAGACCAGCAGGGAAGTCCCAGCAAACCTTTAGTTCATAGACCCAGATCTATGATGTAGAAAGAGCTTTGGGGGACAAGTTGGAGCTGGGGTGGAATATAGGGGAGACATCCTACAAGAAGTAGGTCCGTTCAGAGGCACTGCAGCATCCCAGTAGAGAGAAGGGGAGGGAGTCTGCACTAAGGGAGAACTCTATTTTATTTTATTATTTTTGCCCCATCACACAGCTTGTGGGATCTTAGTTCTGTCACCAGGGACTGAACCCAGGGCCATGACAACAAAAGTGAAACACAGGGAACGGGGCAGACCCAGCCTTTAAAAGAATGACATAGACATTGTTGTTTAGTCCCTCAGTTGCGTCTGACTCTTTTGCAACCCCATGGGCTGTAGCCCACCAGGCTCCTCTGTCCACGGGATGTTCCAGGCAAGAACACTAGAGTGGGTTGCCATATCCTTCTGTGGGGGATTTTGCTGACCCAGAGACTGAACTCATGTCTCCTGCATTGGCAAGTGGATTCTTTATCACTGAGCCATGTGGGAAACCCAAGGTAATATAGCCATATGACATGACAGAAACTGGTTAGAACCAACCGGTTTCAAGATAGCAGGTGAGTTGACTTCCAGTAGACTTCCAGCCTCATTAAACTCTCATTGTAATATATTAGCATATGCTGAATGACACGCCTACCAGGGTCATGGTGTTCTGTGGCCAACCATAAGAGGTCAGAAAGGGAGAGGTGGCCCAATTCCTGGAAATCTCCATCCCATACTCAAAACAGTTGGAAATAGCCATTCCCTTCTGGAGGGGATCTTCCCAACCCAGGGAGAGAACTCAGGTCTCCTGCACTGCAGGCAGATTCTTTACCATCTGAGCCACCAGGGAAGTCCAAGAATACTGGAGTGTGTAGCCTATCCCTTCTCCAGTGGATCTTCCCAACCCAGGAATCGAACTGGGGTCTCCTGCATTGCAGGCAGATTCTTTACCAGCTGGGCTACCAGGGAAGTTTCCCAGTCATTAGCTTATGAAATTACCCACCCCTATAAAAACTGACAACCCATACACCTTCTGAGATAACCCTCACTCTGTCTGTGGCGTGTGTTTCTCTCTATGCTCTGAATAAATTCCACATCTTACCTGTCACTTTTTCACTGAATTCTTTCTGTGATGAGACATCAAGAGTCTGAGCTTCACTAAGTCCTGAAACGAAGTGTGTGATTGCAATTAAAAGACTGTGGGTTGAAGTCCTAACCTCGGGACCACTAGGGAACTCCCCTAAGGGGGAATTTAGAAGGCTGAAGTCTGCGGCATCACTGCCTCGCCCCTACCTACCTCCTCTACTATTCATTACTCTCACTACTTGGATGGACTGGTAAGACTGTCCCCTTAGAGAAAATCCCCAGTTTTCCAACTGACTACAGCGTCCTTCAGGAATTAGGGTGATTTCGGAGAGGGATGAGCTTGCCATGGCATCCTCCTGCCCCACAGAACCCTACCCTGGCATGTAGCAGTACCAAGGACCACAGTTCTTGGGGATCTTGTCAGGAACTCTTGGTGATCTTTGCACTTTATCGGGGACAAACAGAGCAGCATGGGTGGCTTGGAGTTGAGGTCGTCTCAGCCAGCCAAGTGGTTGAAAGGGTGGGCAGGGTGGGGCGGTTACCCAGGAAGACAGAGCCTGGAAGGATGGAGCCCATGACACCAGTCCCCACAGAACTGGTGAGTGGGGTTTTCCATCTTGTCCTCACCAGGAGTCTCTGAAGTCTGCGGCAGACTGGCGGAATCCAGGTAAGAGACTGGTTAATCAGGGAGGGTGAAAGTCAAAGACAGCCAAAGGGATCAGGCCCTGGGGCAGTGACAGGGAATGTGATGTGACATGGAGCACCTCACAGGCAGAGGACCAGCTGGCCCAAGCCAAAAGCTCTTTCTGGCCACTTTCGTCTCTTCCCTCCTTTCTGGGTCTACTTTCTGTCTCCTATTCATTTCTCAGATTGCTATAATATTCTCCAATTCTGAGAGTGGTGGTAACCATCCCTCCATTCTGCCTAGCATGTTCAGTTCAGTCGCTCAGTCATGTCCGACTCTTTGCGACCCCATGGATGGCAGCATGCCAGGCTTCTCAGTCCAGCACCAACTCCTGAAGCTTACTCAAACTCATGTCCATCGAGTTGGTGATGCCATCCAACCATCTCATCCTCTGTCCTCCCCTTCTCCTCCTGCCTTCAATCTTGCCCAGCATCAGGGTCTTTTCAAACGAGTTAGTTCTTCCCACCAGGTGGCCAAAGTATTGTGCTTCAGCTTCAGCATCAGTCCTTCCAACGAATATTCAGGACTGATTTCCTTTAGGGTGGACTGGTTGGATCTCCCTGCAGTCCAAGGGACTCTCCAGAGTCTTCTCCAACACAACAGTTCAAAAGCATCAGTGACTTCTATCAGGTTAGGACATGCAAAGGGCTCTCAAGTGCACAAAAGCCCTTAGTCCAGTGCCTTCCTCCTCCTCCTCACTCCTAAGGTAGCTACTGTGACTCCATCTTTGCAGAAGAGGACTCCAATGCTCAGGAAGACGACAGACTCTCAACCAGCAGATACTAAACAGTCAGCCCCCACCAAGGCTTCTGGAATCTGATCTGAAAAGTCACCAGCGAGTGTGGTCACCCCTTCTCGGCCCTCTGAGAGGCATCTGCCAGGCTGACATCCCCTCCCTCTCACCAGGCCATGTCCCTTGGCTCTTGGACAAGACGCGGTCCTGATTATACTATTGAACCACCCCTTCTTTTATCTCTTCCGTTTATTTCTCCTGCTCTTCCTCCCCACTAAATGTTCTTGGCCCTTGACTCACTCAGTATTTTCACTTTCAAGCACCACATCTAGAGAGACTCCACCTCTCAAATCTATATCCATGTAATTCCCGAGGCATGCAAAACTAGCCATCTCACTACCCCAGGTAACCTCCCTGAGTCCAGAGACAGGCCTGCCCAGGTGTGTTCCCTGGGCGTACTCAGGTCTAAGCTTCTCTGTTTCTGGTATAAAGCTGAATTTGTCCTCTTCCGTTCCAAAGCCCTTCCTTTGAACACATCCTTTTCTATTAATGGTACCACTCCTCTCCCTGTCATTCCATCAGAATTCTAGAGTGACTTTCACTCCTCTTGCTTCCCACTCTTGCAAAAAAAGGTGTGTTTGGGGATCTCCCTGGTGGTTCGGTAGTTAAGACTCCCTGGGGCCAATGCAAGGGGTTCGGGTTGGATCCCTAGTCAAGGAACTAAGATCCCACATACCCTAAGGCACAGCCAAAAGATTAAAAAAAAAAAAAAAAAAGTTGTGTTCTACAGATTCTACCTCCTCCAGTGTTCCCATCAGCCCCTCTTGTTCTGATGCCGCTGCTGCTGCTTTCACTGAAGGTCCTCGGAAACCCCCAGCTACTGATGCCCTGATGCAGTGCCCTCTGCCTCAGCCCAGCTCTTACTGGGACTTCTGCCGGAACACTTTCCATGGTTTCACAATGCCCTGCCCAGTGAATCAGCCAGGGATGAGGCAAGGAAGGAAAGGACATAAATGGCAGTAATGTTTCCTGAAGATGTTGGTGTTGCCCAGACCTCCAGCTCAAAAGGCTAAAAAAATATAGGATGTCATCAGTGATGAGGGGAAATGACCTTATCTTTGTGCCAAATCATAGTAGAAACATCCTCTGTCATTCTGATGACGAGGCCAACTAATGACTAAGGAGGTGGGTGTCTTACTGCAAAAAAGATGCTCCTCGTTAGCCTGCAGATTGAAAGAGGAGGAACAAAAAATAATAAAGATTGGGCTAAGGGGAAGCACTAAGTCCTAGAATAAGAACGAAAATAGGAGGGGCCTTCTGGAGACCTAAAGAGGAGATGGAACACAGTATATATATACAAAAACAAGGGTGACTCTAGCTGGTGGGGAACCAGGGTAAGAACGAAGGGGTGATGCTCACTCTAGAATACCTGGGAATCTAGTATCCTTACTGCTCATTCTAACATCAGATATAAACATGCATTTTTACAGAGCATCGGAGTTAGGGAAGGACAGTGACACGAGCCATGGATCAGACCCCAGAGAATACCCGTATTACAAAGCCCAGATCCTAGCGCAAGCTCTGGCCCCTGTTGGCTGGGTGACCCTCCTTGACCAGGTCACTTTATTCCTCTGAGCCTGTCTCTTCATCTGTTAAATGTAGGTAATACCTACCTCACAGGATCATGAAGATCTAATCAGACAAATACAATAAAAACTAAAAACACTTGGCCATCTATGAAGTAATATACATGATATAAGGGACTTATGGTTCTTGTTCTTTCTACTGCTTCGTCTCAGTGGTGCTGGAGCTTGCGCATTCTTGCCATTGTTTGTTTCCTTGACTGTCAGGACTAATAAGGAACATTTCTTGAACATTTCCTGTGCACAAAGCTCTGCTAAATTCTTTAAACCCAGGATTCATTTTGCTCTTCATAGCAGTCCTACAAGGACCACTAAGGTCACTAAGGCTCAGAGAGGTTAAGTAGCTTGCCGAAGGTCCCACAAGCAGGGATGAAATATATCTGATTCTGTAGCCCATGCCCTTCCCATAAACGTGCACTCTTTGGTGAGTATCTAAATGCTAAAGGGTAAAACCTAAAACCATTCAGTCATTCATTCATGCAACAGCTGTTGATCAAGGGTCCACTCACACCAGGCTCAACAGAAACAAGGTGGCCAAAGTCAGTGGATAAAGCAGTCCTCAGGGGAGGAAGAGCTGCTCTGGGAACCTTGGGCTTGTGGCCAAATTTGCTAACTTCAAGCACATTTGCTCATTTCTTTATTTTCCAGGAAAGAACCATTTTTTCCCCAATATTTATTTGGATGTGCGAGATCTTAGTTATGGCACATGAGATTTTTAGTTTGGGCAAGTGAACTCTTATTTGCAGCATGTAGGATCCAGTTCCCTGACCAGGGATCCCACTTGGGTCCCTTGCATCAGGAGAGTAGAGTCTTAGCCACTGGACCACCAGGGAAGTTCATACATTTGGCCATTTCAGAATGTCACAGTTTTCAGAGCTGGGACAACCTCATTAGATCACCAAGACGGCTAAGGCCCAGCAAGCCTGAAGGCCTTGGACCAAGGCTGTGTGGCAAACTAGTGGAAAAAGAAAGACTGGAAGCTCAGGTTTTCAGAAAGATCAAAGCTCTTTCATCAGCGATCTAGTTATGGACAGCAAACAAGACAAATTCACATGGCAAGACTTCAACCAACATGACAAAACATATATGTGTGTTTGAACAGGAGGCTGATGGGGTCTCAGAGCTCTGAAGGGTCTCAGAGCCTGGATCCTGAAGGTTCCTCCTGCCTCACCCTTGGCCACATCTCTGTCCTCTCTTCTCACCTTGTAGAGACCCAGGGTTCATAGACTCCAGTCTGCTGGGACTTACAGGCCCTAGTCTCCAGCCACCATCTCCATTCATAGTCTTTGGTTTGCCAGACAACTGATTCCCATGCTTGTGCCCGAACATGGGGTGACCTTTGGAGGGAACATCCTGAGAACTGAACATGCCCTTACTGTCCCCATTTTACAGTTGGGGGAATCAGAACTCAGTGAAGTTAAGTAATTCACATAAGTGGGATTTGACCTTTAGGTCTAATTATAAAGTACAAGCTCTTTCCAAACTAACAATTGATTAACCCTTTGGATGCTCTGTTAAAAGAGAGGAAAAGGAAAAGATAGATACCATTAGATATCACTTATATGTAGAATCTAAAATATGGCACAAATAAACTTATCTACAGAACAGAAACTAGACATAGAGAACAGACTTGCGGTTCCCAAGGGGGCACAGAGCATGGGGGATGGTTGGATTGGAAGTTTGGGATTAGCAGACACAAACTATTGAATATCGAATGGATAAACAGCAAGGTCCTACTGTGAACCACAGGGAACTCTGCTCAATGCCCTGTGGCAGCCTGGATGGGAGGGGAGTTTGGGGGAGAAGGATACATGTATGTATGGCTGGATCACTTTGCTGTGTGTCTGAAACTATCACAATATTGTCAATCAGCTATATTACAATATAAGATGAAAAGCTTTTTTAGAAATTCTAGATCAAAATAGGAGGAGCTTCCTGGAGGTGTGAAGAAGAGACCAAACATAATGTAAATAAAAACAAGGCTGGACTACCCTGGTGGTCCAGTGGACAAGAATCCACCTGCCAAGGCAGAGGACATGGGTTCAATCCAGGCTGGGAAAATATCACTGCTGCAGGGCAACTAAGCCTATGCACCACAAGTACCGAGCATGTGCTCCGAGACAAGGGAAGCCACCACAGTGAGAAGCCCGAGCACCACAGCTAGAGAGTAGCCCCTGCTCGCCGGAACTACAGAAAGCCCACTTGCAGCAACAAAGAAGACCCAGAGCAGCTAAAAAGAAAATAAATGTGTTTTTAACAAAACCAAACAAGGGTGACTATCTGGTGGGGAACCAGTTTAAGAACAGGATTCATAGGCTTCAATCTGCTGGGACTTACAGGCCCTGGCAGACTAGTTTCCAGCCAGTACCCCTACTCATAGTCTTTGGTTTGCAAGGCAGTTGAATCCCATGCTTGTGTCCAAACATGGGGTGACCTAAGGGAGAGAACATCCTGAGAACTGAACATGCCCTTACTGTCCCCATTTTACAGTTGCAGAATTGGAGCTCTGTGAAGTTGAATAATTCACATAACTGGGATTTGAACATTAGGTCTAATTGCAAAGTATAAATTCTTTCCAAACTAGCAATTGGTTAACCTTTTGGATGCTTGGCTTAACCATTTGTAAAAACAGAGATTTGACAAACCTAGACAGCGTATTAAGAAGCAGAGACATCACTTTGCAGACAAAGGTCTGTATAGTCAAAGCTATGGTTTTTCCAGTAGTCATGTATGGATGTGAAAGTTGGATGCTTTTGAAGTGTGGTGTTGGAAAAGGTTCTTGAGAGTCCCTTGGACAGCAATGAGATCAAACCAGACAATCCTAAAAGGAAATCAACCTGAATACTCATTGGAAGGACTGATGCTGAAACTGGAACACCAATACTTTGGCCACCTGATATAAAGATCCAATTCATTGGAAAAGACCCCGATGCTGGAAAAGATTGAAGACCAAAGAGTAAGGGGGTGTCAGAGGACAACATGGTTAGACAGCTTCATCGAGTTCAATGGACATGAATCTGAGCAAACTCTGGGAGATAGTGAAGGACAGGGGAGACTGGTGTGAGCAGTCCATGGGGTCACAAACAGGCAGACACAACTTGGTGACTGAACAGCAACAAGCAGAAAACAAAGATACATACACACAGCGCTCACTTCCGAGGGCTGCACTTAATGAATAGAAAAGCACTTGTAAATTGTTATAGAAGCTAATGAGATGATGCTGAAGCATATCTCTGTATGTGAAGTGAAGTGAAAGTCACTCACTCGTGTCCAACTCTTTGAGACCCCATGGACTTAGACCATGGAATTCTCCAGGCCAGATTACCGGGGTGGGTAGCTTTTCCCTTCTCCGGGGGATCTTCCCAACCCAGGGATCTAACCCAGGTCTCCCACCTTGCAGGCGGATTCTTTACCAGCTGAGCCACAAGGTATAGATAGGATGTTTATACCTATCTGTAAGGTTGGAGGCAATTCAACATCATTAATAATATAATTGGGAGGTTGCTGAACCAGGACTACAATTTAGATATCTGGCTTCTAATCCAAGGGCTCCTTGCCAAAGAGGCCAGCAGAACTGGGCAGAAATGTTGCCACTGTTCTCCAGGGCTCTCTTCCCACGACTGCTGTCGGGTTTGATAGATGGCCTCACAGTTCAGCTTCTGAGTGACCAGCTCCGAGAGGCTTCAGTTCAGCTCAGTTCCGTTGCTCAGTCTGTCCGACTCTGTGACCCCATGAATCGCAGCACGCCAGGCTTAGAAGGTGCCAAAGAAGCACTGGAGGAAAGAGAGCTGCAGCCACTGCAGGAACGGAGCTGAAGCACAGGAGGCATGTGGGCCTGGGCTCTGGGACGAGATTCCCCTGGGCTATCAGGCCAGGGGGTAGGCCAAGATGCGACGGGGTGGCAGCAACGCTGTAACTTGGGCTGGAAGGGAGCCTTTTCTCACCTTATGGGAGAGGAAACAGGCCCAGCGATTGGGAAGTCTGAGAGGTTCTGATAGCAGTCTAAGCATCTGGACCTAGCCTGAATGAAATTAAAAATCTTAGATGAAATACATAAAGTATCACTAAAATGCAGCCACCACCAATTGCCTCAGCTGTGCAGAGGCTTGCCAGACCTCAGGTGGCCCGTCCTTGTGTTGATGGATCACATCCTCACTCTGGGTCCTGTCCCCGGGGCAGTCGACACCCAGCCCTGGCAGCACCACGCGCTGTCCTTGGCCACCTCTGTCTGAAGGCTACGCGAAGTGGAGGACAAGCAGCCAGCTGGGCCTCTGTAAGGGAGATACGACACCAGAAGAGGCCCAAGTTCATTGGCCTCCCTGAGCGCCTCCTGGCTCTCTCCTTTCTTATAAGGAACAGATCGTCTCTAAGTTCTCTCCTAACCTCTGATTCTGCTTTGGAGACATATGATGCTTCCTGGTGAAGGCACCACTTGCGCTGCCTCAAGGAGGCTGAGCCGAAGAGGCAATCGGGCAATGTGAGCTGGGGCCAGCCGAGTCCCCGTGCTGGCTGCCGAGAGGAGTCACCCACCAGCTTTAGTCACCTGGGAGTCCTGTTTGAACTGGCGATATTAAGGGAGAATATACCAGGAGGAGAGGTCCATCCCGAGGCAAAGGGGGCAACTAGCCTGCCTCTCCTCACCTCCCACCCTAGCTCCTGATGCTGGGTGTGGCAGGGGACGCATCCTCCCTAGAGGCCACTTTTATGAGCCCCTACATGCAAACCTGCACCTTCTTAGGCCCTCAAAGTGATCCCATGTCCACTGAGCTCCACCTCTAATTATCTCCGAAGTGTATTTCCCCCCAGCCCCCAAGGCACTACCGATGTCCAGGCATTCTCATCTTCCTGCCAGGGTTCTGAAGTCAGCGTGGAAGACCCTCCCTCACTTTTCTGGCTCGTTTCCCGTCATCCTGCCCTGCAGCCCAGGGAAGGGCTCCGTGTTCCCCCAGCAGGGCCGTGCGTGACCTTCAGTCTTCCCGGTCCCTGCTCCTCTCCTGGACAGACTGCCACCACCCACCCCCAGCCTTGTGGGTAGGTTAGTCGCTCAGTCGTGTCAGCCTCGGGCCCAGTGCTGGGCTGGGCAGCCAGGGCTCCCTTCAGAAGTGAGTGTGGTAGAGGGGAGAGCCCTGCCCTCTGCTAGGACACATTCCTGCGTGGCCTCTGCATTGCCTGCTATGTGCCCCTGGACAAGCCACTTCTTTCTTTCATTCAGCATTTCTAGGTGTGGTGGGACTTTGGAGCATGACACCTTCGCTAAGGGGAACTGCCTTTCCTGGAATTCCCTCCCTGTGGGGCGGCCAGGAGAGACAGGTGTGCAGGACTTGAGGGTGCAGGGGAAGTGCAGCCCTTTTGTGTTCTGAGGACGGAGCAGGGAGGACAGAGGCGGGGCGGCTCAGGCACACTTGTCAGTGGTGGAGCAGCCCCTGAGCCCACAGCCCCTGCACCCTGGGCTGGGAGTGTGTGCCTCTGGGGTGTGGGGCCCCAGCTGGTCCCGAGGGTCACCACAACAAGGAGATCACAGGTGGTGAGAGCTCCTCCAGTCTGCCCCTCATCCTCCCACTCCGTGTCCATCTTCCCTCCCGAGCTGGCCCTGCTGAGATGCAGGGAAGACCTTACCCAGACAGCAGAACCAGGCCACCAGTGCAGGAGCTCGGACCCCAGGTCAGACCCCGACTCTGGCTCTTAGCGTATTCTGTGACAGGTACCCTTCCAGACAATGGAAATAGGAAAACAAATGTCAGCCCCATTTACGGTCTGGATCCCTCATTGGTACAATGAGGAGAGGTTAAATGATCTTTAAGATCTCAGCTGAAGAAGGAAATGGCACCCCACTCCAGTATTCTTGTCTGGAGAATCCCATGGACAGAGGAGCCTGGCAGGCTACATGGGGGCTACATGGGGTCGCAAAGAGTTGAACACGACTTAAGCGACTGAGAATGCAAGATCCCAACTGTTCCACCGAATCTCTGATCAGAAGAGCCCCCGGTGAAGGTACTGGCAGCCACTCACTGTACATCCCATGGACTTATGGAGCCGTTCCCCTGGGACAGGGCTCGGTAGATGGAGAAGCACCCGGGAGTCAAGCTTTATGATGCTAAGGTTGTGTCTGCCCAGGGCTGAAAGAAAGACCTTTGAACTCAGCCAATCAACCACGTGTTAATTTTTCTTTAATCCTGAGGTCAAAGACCTTCCACGCACGCTGTGTGTGGGAGGTGGGAGGCACAAATCTAACTATTGATGGTGAAGGACTAGCGTTTCAAAACGAATTTCTAATCCATCACAGATCTATGCTTTCATAAAATACAATAAAAATGAATCATTAGATTAATGAAAGCCAAAACACCCAGTATCCAGGAGGAGAATGCTTTAGAACTAGAGATAGTAGGCACAAAATTCTTCCATCAAATTGCTATAAACATCTATAAGTTGTTGCTGTTCTTGTTTAGTTGCTAAGTTGTGTCCACCTCTTTTGCAACTCCGTGGACTGTAGCCCACCAGATACCTCCATCCATGGGATTTCCCAAGCAAGAATACTGGAGCAGGTTGCCATTTCCTTCTCAGGGGATTGTCCTGACCCAGAGATTGGACCCAAGTCTCTTGCGTTTCCTACACTGGCAGGCGGGTTCTTTACCGCAGAGCCACCAGGGAAGCCCAAGCATTTCTAAATGCCAGGGCATGGACAGGCATCAAACCAAATCATGGCTGGTGAGGCTCCAGAGAGACCCAGGGACATGACCGGTTCCCCAGTTCTCCTGGGTAGAGGCTCTTAGGGGAGGCTCCCTGCTCGTCCTGTGCAGAGCAAGGAAAGGAAGCCTTGCAATCATCACTCTACGACCTTGCTTCCAGCAGGACCTGTCCGGTCTCTGGTTTCTCACCTGTAAGACGGAACGCTGTCAGAATCGTAAAGGCTGACTGTGCAGACCAGCTGAGCCCAGCTGGGATTTGGCTGCGGCTGCTGCTGTACCGCTGCTTTTACTGATGAGTCGGTGAAAGGGCTCATCAAAAAGTATATCTGGGGAGGCTTGAGGGCAGCACATAACTGGGGGTGTCTTGCTCAACCTGGGCTCACTTGGTTGAAGAATTTTTTTTGGTGGCACCAAGTGGCATGTGGGACCCTGTTTCCCAACCAGGGATTGAACGGGTGCCCCCCGCATTGTGAGCACAAAGTCTTAATCACTGGACTACCAGGGAATTCCCTGAAGGGTGTTTTCATGGGATCTCTCTGGGATTTAAGGTGGTCATGCAGCCACCAGCCGGGGGACACGGAGGGATGAAAAGCGGTGAAGCACGCACCTCCTTTCCGTGAGACATCAGCACCCTTTGGGGCCATCAGGTCCAGCTGCTTCAGGAGCATGGGAAGGTGACCTTGGGAAGCACAGGATCTTCTGCAACACTGGGTGGCCACCAGGCAAGTTCTTTCAAGAAGCCAAAGTGGGCAGGTCGGAGAGCCACAGGAGCTACCCTCTCTGGTCCTGTAATAAGTGAGGAGGCTTTGATCTCAGCAGGGCAGGATCACTGCCAAGGAGACAAAAATTGCCTTCTTGGGGGCTGAAAAAAAATCTTACTCTTTCTATATATAAACACAGATAGACAGGCACAGGGAACTCTGCTCAGTACTCTATGGCAGTCGGGATGGGAGGGAAGTTTGTAGGAGAATGGCTACGTGTATATATTTGGTTGGGTCCCTTTCCTGTTCACCCGAAACCATCACAACATTGTTAATCAGCTATTCTCCAACATAAAAAAGTTAAAAGACAAACAAAAATAAACATAGAGATACAAACAATAAGTGGACAGTCATCTATGGCATTAAACTTTCTAGATGGGATATGATTTGGGGATAACTGTCTAAAACGGATCCTTAGGGGCATGAGAGTTAAAAAAGGGTTTTCACATACTAACCTGGAGAGTTCAACGTCCTGCCATCATGTAGACAGATGCAATGAGCCGTGGACTCCACTCAGATCTACTCAGACCCAGGTCCCACTACTCGTAAGAAGAAACCCCAAACTCCTGAGCACCCTGCAAACAGGGCCATCCCAGGAGCCTTCCCAGGCTGTTCCCATGTCCGCCACCCTTGAGCAAAGCCTTTGCAAAGGCCTCATGCAAAGCTTTGATTCATCTACCAGCCACTCTGGCTCGCAGAGGCCTCGAGCTTTATTGCATTGTAAGAAGCTGCCAGCTCACCCCCAGGGCACTGCAGGAGAAGATTTAGGAGGTCTGGCACAGGCTGGTTGTCTCTCACAAGTGGAGTCCCTGCTCTAATGCCAGCTTCCAGCAGGACGTTCCAGACACATTAGCTGAATGGGGAACTCTTCCCTGCCCCCACGCTCTCCCCAGAATCCTGCCCCATGGAGAGCCTGTCTGTAGCTGCAGCATCTCCAGACTCCCTCTCGCTCCCCAGCAGAGCCTCCTGACCATTCCCTGCTCCACTCAACTTGAACCACCTTAAAATACACCCCGGGTCCTGTCACCCGCCTGCTTGAGACCTTTCCCGTTGCACTTAGAGTTATCCAAACGCCCCACTTCAAGCCTGCTTGCTGGTTTTGAAAAGTCAGGTTCTTTCCCCAAGTGTTCCTCCTCTCTCCCCGCCCACGTCTGGCCCAAGTCATAGCTCAGCAGGATTCTCGCCAACCTCCCCCGCACACCATCACACACCATCACCACCCCCCAGCGCCCCTGAGCCTCAAGCGCCCTGTTTCCTTCATAGCAGCTGTCGCACTTCGTTGGCTGGGTTATTGCTTTTCTTCCCACTAGACTGGACGCTTCCTGAGAGCAGGGACCAGGTCCTTTGGCCCCTCTACTGTGTGTGTCCCCCTCTCAGAGTGCCTGGTGTATCATAGGCTTCAGTGATTACTGAGCGAGTGAACGCGTGGACGGGCGACCACCAGGCTGTAAGAAGCAGGCTGGGGTGAACACACCCTGGAAGGCTGTCTCCCCCTGGGCTGCCCGCCCACACCCAAGCCCAGCACTGCTATTAAGGATTCACGTGGGCAGGTGACTGAAGAAGAGGCTAAAGCCAGAGACGGTGCTGTGCAATGTTCTCTGGGGGATAGGGCCTGGATTGAAACAGGAGGGAGGAGAGCAGCACACGCCCTTTGAAAGAAGGACATAACCAAGGACATGACTTAAGCGGATTAGAATCAAATGGGTCCAAGATGGCAGACAAGTCAACTTCAGCTAGACCTTGACCCTCAGTGCACACCCATTGTAACACATCAGCAAGGTAAATGGCACACTCACAGGCACCATGACAGTTCCAAGGCTGACCATCAAAGACCAAAATGAGAGGTGGCCCCGTTCCTAGAAATCTCCACCCCTTCCCTAAAATAGTTGGAATAATTCTCCCACTCTTTAGTTAATGAAATTTCCCATCCATTAAAACGAACATCACCATATTTCAGAGCTCTATCACCTTCTGAGGTGGCCCACACTCTGTGGAATGTGTTTCTCTCTAAATATATCCACTTCTTACCCACCCAGAGCAGGAATACTTTGTCTCTCTCTGAATTCTTTCTGCAATGAGACATCAAGAACCAGAGCTTCATGAAGTCCTGAACCCAGGTGTGTGATTTCATTTGGAAGACTGTGGGTTTGGGGTAGATTCAAATCCTGGCTGCATGGGTTCAAGTCTCAGTCAGCGTTTTGGCTGGGTTCAAGTCCCAGTTGGAGGTACGTGGTTTTAGAATGACCCTGGGAGAGATCACCCTGCTGATCAATCACAAAGCCTATTGATAATGAACCTAAGAGATAAATTACAAATTCTTACCTCCTCCCCAGGAGACCTGGTCGATAAGCTGGTAGGAAAGTGATTCCTCTTCTGTCTGTTCCAGTGAAAGTGTCCCCAGAACTGGCCAGGGAAGGAAGAGGAGGCTGGGCCACCTTGCTTCTTCCAGCACCGGCAATGTTAGCAATGCCCACAGCCTGCAATGTCCTCTTTTAAGACATTGTCTTACCTTTCCCACGACATTGTCACGACTTTGCCCCATCTGCATGGACAATACCCCCCAACCTGACTGCGTGCATGCATGCTCAGTCGTGTCTGACACTTTGCGACCCTGCTAGACTCCTCTGTCCATGGAATTTTCCAGACAGGAGTACTGGAGCAAGTTGTCATTTCCTATTCCAGGGGAGCTTCCTGACCCAGGGATCGAACCCGAGTCTCCTGCGTCTCCTGCGTTGGCGGGCGGGTTCTTTACCACAGCACTAGCTGGGAAGCCCCACAACCTGATTCCGCCATGCTAATTCATTGTGCTCTTAGCAATACCAGTGGGTTTCTGTTTTCAAGGAATTTTCATGTCTGATCTCCCTGATTCAGCCAACCTAATGGTGTGATGAGCCAAACTGATCACCTATGCAGCGCTCTGGGGAAGGAACTAGAAGAACAGCCAATAGTTAGTATACACTAGAACTATGCTGGGTGCCTTCCATGTATTATTTCACAAATGAGTCACTACCTGTGAAGTAGGTTTTTTAATTTACGCTTTACAGAGGAGGAAATGTAGACTCGGAGGCAATAAATAATGTCCTCCAAACCACAAAGGCACTAGCTGAAAACCCATTAAGAGGCCTTCATCAGACTGTGTGGTTCAATCCTAAGGATATGTGATAAGGATCTGTGTAAATTTAGACTTC
This sequence comes from Cephalophus harveyi, assembly GCA_006410635.1. Lineage (NCBI taxonomy): Eukaryota > Metazoa > Chordata > Mammalia > Artiodactyla > Bovidae > Cephalophus > Cephalophus harveyi. The sequence goes on from SJYT01030882.1 coordinate 874,849, forward strand.
CTCTGTGTAATCCATGATCAGGTGAGATTTCACTAGAGAGGATTCAATGTTACAGTTAAATAGCATCTGTTTATCAACCAGCAAATCTGCCTTGGGAGGCCTTGGGTGAGGGAGATTAGAGGGATTTCAGAGGCCTGGAATGAAACTCAGGAGGCCTGAGTTCTGGTTCAGTCTTATTTTACACAGTGTGCCTCTCCTCTCTGGGCCTCTGTTTCCCCCAAAATAAAACAAAGAGGTAAACACTACACACTGCTTATAACATCCCTTCTGTTAATAGTACGAATGTTCTAAGAGTGAATCATTCATCATGTCTAAGACTCACTTTAACCTTCTTGGATATGCCAATTCCTTTCCCAAATTCTTTTCTGCCCAGTATTGTCATACTTCCGGGCTCCCAGAAACAAAACACATGATCCCCATTGCCCTCGCTCTCCCTTCCTCGATATTCTTTCTTTCATGTTATTCAGATTTCATTTCATTCCCACCATCCTGCTTCTGGTTACAATTGTTTTCTGACTGGTTCCTTCCTCAGCCTCGGTTTGTCTGGTCCAGCTACCAGACTGATCTTAAGAGGCCACAGAACTGGTTTCTCTGCTATAATCTTCAGTGATTCCCCTAAAGCCACAGCCTGCCAAGCTCCAGGGGCTGATCCCAATCTCTTTGCTTCTTAACTAATCCTGTGGACATATAACTCCTTAAGGCCTCTGCTATAAAACACAGAGAGTGGATAAGGTCCTGCTCAAAGTTCTTTTCAAGTCAAAAGTGCCCTGATTCTACTAGAGTCAGAATGACTTTTCTATTGCCTCTAGTGTTTTCTGGCCCCCAGGCTGCCAGCTCACGATTCTGTTCAAATGTTTCAGGAGTCACTGGAGGTCTGCCTGGTGGAGAGAGTGGGAGGGTCTAGGGTCATGATCAGTGACAGCGGGTGTGGCATTTCACTCCCTGACCCTGCTCCTCACCTAAAAAAACCCAGAAAGTCATTCTTCTCCTCCCTCCCTACAGATCCACTGAGAAGATGAAATGAAGGAATGACTCTAAAAACAGACCTTTCTTCCTTCCTTCTTCTTTACTTCCTCCTTTCTCTCCTTCCTTCATAAAATAGCAATAAAATGCCAGACACTTGCCTTGGCATTGGGTATATGGTGGTAAAACAGACCTATTTGGTTCCCACTCTCACGAAAGATCTTACAGTGGAGACCAGCTGTTCAGCAGTATTTTCCAGGCTGATGGAAATACAGGAGCTGCTAATCACATGTGGCTACTGGGCACTTGACAAGTAGCTAATGTGACTAAGGATCTGAATCTTTCATTTTATTTAATGCTAACTAATCTAAATTTTTATTTTTGCATTTCTTTTCCATAGGGATGGTCTTGATCCCAGTCTCCTGTACAATATCACGAACCTCCGTCCATAGTTCATCAGGCACTCTGTCTATCAGATCTAGGCCCTTAAATCTATTTCTCACTTCCACTGTATAATCATAAGGGATTGATTTAGGTCATACCTGAATAGTCTAGTGGTTTTCCCTACTTTCTTCAATTTAAGTTTGAATTTGGCAATAAGGAGTTCACGATCTGAGCCACAGTCAGCTCCTGGTCTTGTTTTTGCTGACTGTATAGAGCTTCTCCATCTTTGGCTGCAAAGAATATAATCAATCTGATTTTGGTGTTGACCATCTGGTGATGTCCATGTGTAGAGTCTTCTCTGGTGTTGTTGGAAGAGGGTGTTTGCTATGACCAGTGCATTTTCTTGGCAAAACTCTATTAGTCTTTGCCCTGCTTCATTCCGCATTCCAAGGCCAAATTTGCCTGTTACTCCAGGTGTTTCTTGACTTCCTACTTTAGCATTCCAGTCCCCTATAATGAAAAGGACATCTTTTTTGGGTGTTAGTTCTAACAGATCGTGTAGGTCTTCATAGAACCGTTCCACTTCAGCTTCTTCAGCATTACTGGTTGGGGCATAGGCTTGGATTACTGTGATATTGAATGGTTTGCCTTGGAAATGAACAGAGATCATTCTGTCATTTTTGGATTGCATCCAAGTACTGCATTTCGACCTCTTTTGTTGACCATGATGGCTACTCCATTTCTTCTGAGGGATTCCTGCCCGCAGTAGTAGATATAATGGTCATCTGAGTTAAATTCACCCATTCCAGTCCATTTTAGTTCGCTGATTCCTAGAATGTCGGCGTTCACTCTTGCCATCTCCTGTTTGACCACTTCCAATTTGCCTTGATTCATGGACCTAACATTGCAGGTTCCTATGCAATATTGCTCTTTATAGCATCAGACCTTGCTTCTATCACCAGTCACATCCACAACTGGGTATTGTTTTTGCTTTGGCTCCATCCCTTCATTCTTTCTGGAGTTATTTCTCCACTGATCTCCAATAGCATATTGGGCACCTACCGACCTGGGGAGTTCCTCTTTCAGTGTCCTATCATTTTGCCTTTTCATACTGTTCATGGGGTTCTCAAGATAAGAATACTGAAGTGGTTTGCCATTCCCTTTTCAGTGGACCACATTCTGTCAGACCTCTCTACCATGACCCGTCCATCTTGGGTGGCTCCACATGGCATGGCTTAGTTTCACTGAGTTGGACAAGGCTGTGGTCTTTGTGATCAGATTGGCTAGATTTCTGTGATTATGGTTTCAGTGTGTCTGCCCTCTGATGCCCTCTTGTAACACCTACCATCTTACTTGGGTTTCTCTTACCTTGGGTGTGGGATATCTCTTCACGGCTGCTCCAGCAAAGCGCAGCCGCTGCTCCTCACCTTGGACGAGGGGTATCTCCTCACGGCTGCCCCTCCCGACCTTGAACGTGGAGTAGCTCCTCTCGGCCCTCCTGCACCCGCGCAGCCACCACTCCTTGGAAATGCAAAAAAGAAAAATGGCTATCTGAGGAGGCCTTACAAATAGCTGTGAAAAGAAGAGAAATAAAAAGCAAAGGAGAAAAGAAAAGATATAAGCATCTGACTGCAGAGTTTCAAAGAATAGCAAGGAGAGATAAGAAAGCCTTCCTCAGTGATCAATGCAAAGAAATAGAGGAAAACAACAGAATGGGAAAGACTAGAGATCTCTTCAAGAAAATTAGAGATACCAAGGGAACATTTCATGCAAAGGTGGGCTCGATAAAGGACAGAAATGATATGAACCTAACAGAAGCAGAAGATATTAAGAAGAGGTGGCAAGAATACACAGAACTGTACAAAAAAAGAGCTTCACAACCCAGATAATCACTCACCTAGAGCCAGACATCTTGGAATGTGAAGTCAAGTGGGCCTTAGAAAGCATCACTACGAACAAAGCTAGTGGAAGTGATAGAATTCCAGTAGAGCTATTTCAAATCCTGAAAGATGATGCTGTGAAAGTGCTGCACTCAATATGCCAGCAAATTTGGAAAACTCAGCAGTTTTCCAGGCCACAGGGCTGGAAAAGGTCAGACTTCATTCCAATCCCAAAGAAAGGCAATGCCAAAGAATGCTTAAACTACCGCACAATTGCACTCATTTCACATGCTAGTAAAGTAATGTTCAAAATTCTCCAAGCCAGGAGATAGATTCCTCTAGGCCCTCTAGGGCCTAGATCCTAGAGGATCTATCCCACGTTGAAGGTCAGGAACAGCCCCTCGTCCAAGGTAAGGAGCCGCGGCTGTGCTTTGCTGAAGCAGCCGTGAAGAGATGCCCCACACCCAAGGTAAGAGAAACCCAAGTAAGATGATAGGTGGTGCAAGAGGGCATCAGAGGGCAGACATACTGAAACCATACTCACAGAAAACTAGTCAATCTAATCACACTAGGA
>SJYT01030882.1:879780-989198 GCA_006410635.1 Cephalophus harveyi
TAAAGCTGAAACTCCAGTACTTTGGCCACCTCATGCGAAGAGTTGACTCATTGGAAAAGACTCTGATGCTGGGAGGGATTGGGGGCAGGAGGAGAAGGGGACGACCGAGGATGAGATGGCTGGATGGCATCACTGACTCAATGGATGTGAGTCTGAGTGAACTCCGAGAGATGGTGATGGACAGGGAGGCCTGGCGTGCTGCGATTCATGGGGTCGCAAAGAGTCGGACACGACTGAGCGACTGAACTGAACTGAACTGAACTTCTTCCTGATTCAATCCTTCTCCTTTTTCTACCAGGAGACCCAGGAACCTAAACAGCATGTGCATTACTGACAAGATATACAATCCAGCTGCCCCTTCCAAACTGGAATCTGATTACAAATGGACTGGCCTAGCTCAGAGCTGCCCTCAGTGACTGGAAGCAATATCTACGCTCTCAGGGAAAACGGATACTGAGGATGCCACCAGTCAAAAAGTTGAACTCTGTACACTGGGTCCAGGATGACTTACATTTCACTGCGCAGTTTCTGACCACCACGGACAGGATAATCTTGGAACACCAGTCTCACTCAATGATGCTGCGTGTCCGTGCTTACACTGATAGTAAACAGGGTAAATAGCATTCCCATGACAATTGGAACAAAGATGAAACTGAGGGTGGTGACCTGCAGTAGGCACCAGTCGCGGTCTGGGTTGTTATGAACATCTTCGTACTGAATGGGAGGCTGCAGTCCTTCCATACACTTGCTCTTTAATCTTGGGGACTGTTTTTTGAACTTGAAGTTGAATTCCCACATTGATTCCTGTCTGTTCCCAACAATCTTTCTGCACCAGAAAAGCAAGCATTTGGAATTCTTTAATATGCTAGAAGTGCTTTTTGGAATGGCTGGATTCTTGGAGATTCGCGCAGCAGATGGCTCATACATATGGTACAGAGACTGGATCACACGTGCCTGAAGACAGTGCCGCTTCTCCACGGACTCAGGTCACAGGGGCAAAGGCAGAGAGGCATCCAGTGTGTAGTGTCTTCCGTACAACCTCGTCCAAAAGGTAGCAGTGCAAGTGACAGTCCAGGCATTCTTACAAATCAGGGAAAAATTCACAGTGTTCTCAGGACAGATGTAGGAGGCCAGCAATAGCCAAATATCTATGGGATACTCTTCTCCTCCAGTCCCATCCAGGTCTTCTCTTGTGCCTCTTGCTCTTCTTTTTTCTGGAGATAGTTCTCTCATGGATGCTTTCCTCCTGTGCATCAGTCTCACCACTGCTATTTATGATGTCACAAGGCTCACCAGCTCCAGAAAGAGCTTCCACTGAAGGAACCTGGGAGGCTTCCTACTGAACAGCATTGGCGACAGCTTTCTTGACCCTTCCAGACCTCACGACGGCTGGATCTGAGTTGGCAGAATCCACCATGGTCACTCTGCCTGAGCAGGCATCTTAGGCCTGGAACTTGAGTCGCTTCCCTCTCTTGGGCATGGCCACAGCGTTGGGGCGAGACTGGGTTAGAAGGCCAGGACCCCAGGCCATGTTTCAGGCCAGAGAGCGGGATCTGTCAGCCTAGGGCCAACTCTGGCTGGTTCCGCTGCCATCCCACTCCCGAATGTTAAGTTTTAAGCCAACTTTTCCACTCTTCTTTTTCATCTTCATCAAGAGGCTCTTTAGTTCTTCTTCATTTTCTGTCATAGGGGTGGTGTCATCTGCCTATCTGAGGTTATTGATATTTCTCCTGGCAATCTTGATTCCAGCTTGTGCTTCATCCAGCCTGGCATTTTGCATGATGTACTCTGCATAGAAGTTAAATAAACAGAGTGATGATATACATCTTTGACATACTTCTTTCCCAATTTGGGACCAGTACACTGTTCCATGTCCAGTTTTAACTGTTGCTTCTTGTCCTGCATTCTGGTTTCACAGGAGGCAGGTACGGTGGTCTGGTATTTCCATCTCTTGAAGAACTTTCCACACTTTGCTGTGATCCACACAAAGGCTTTAGTGCAGTCAATGAAGCAGAAGTAGATTTTTTTTTTTTTTTTTTTTACCAGATGAGCCACAAGGGAAGCCCCGAAGTAGATATTTTTCTGGAATTTTCTTGCTTTTTCTATGATCCAAAGGATGTTGGCAATTTGATCCCTGGTTTCTCTGCCTGTTCTAAATCCAGCTGGAACATCTGGAAGTTCTCAGTTCACATACTGGTGAAGCCTTGCTTAGAGAATTTTGAGCATTACTTTGCTAGCATGTGAGATGAGTACGATTATGCAGTAGTTTGAACATTCTTTGGCATTGCTTTTCTTTGGGATTGGAATGAAAATGGGCCTTTTCCAGTTCGCTGACCAGCAACCTTGGGATACCTATTTGCTTGCTCTGCCTGCAGCTTTGCATTTCAAGCCACAGGAAACGGTCCAGATCTCCATAGCTGCTTCGGCAGAATCAAGCACCACCGGCCTTGTCGAGACCATCAGCAGGCATCTCGGAAGCAGGAGCATGTGAGGTGGGACCAGAGGCAGCCCAGCCAAGCCCTGATTGTTGGCTCTGAAAGGGCAGTTCAGGAAGCATCTGTGTCTAGAGGGTTTTGACATCTAACCTTTCCAAGATCAAGGACAGCCTGTTCATCTAGGAAACTCCGACAACTGAAGACAGTCATTCCTCCTGCCCTTTCCCCACCACTCTAGCATGAGTGGAAAATGCTTTTTGAGAGAGGAAGTCTTTTCCTTTTGGGTGAGTTGGAGTGGTCTCTAGGAGGTGTTGGAGAAGAAGCAATAGAAAGATCTTGGAGTCAGGGAGTTTGGCGACCTGGGTCCTAACCCTCACTGGATGACCCTGAAGCAAGTCAATTTCTGGGGCTTATCTTTTATATATATATATATATATATATATAATATTCATTGATTTATTTAGGTTGTGCTGGGTCTTAGTTGTGGCTCGAAGGATCTTATCGAATGCAGGATCTAGTTCCCCAACCAGGGTTAGACAGCAGGCCTCCTGCATTGGGAGTGTGGAGTCTTACCCACTAGACCACCAGGGAAGTCCTTCTGGAGTTTATCTTATAAAGTGAGGAGGAAGCCTGTTGGCCTGGCTGACCCACAAGTGATTGTAAAAATCAGGTGGGAATCAGAGGAAGAGTGTTGCACAGTGTGAAGCCCGATCCAGACGGCTGGGAACACAGTGCCGTCCATGCTGGCTTGTTGACAGTCACCTTCTATCCCCCCTGCCTGGCTCCTCTGCCAGTCCTCCTGGGCCTTAGCTCCTGCTGGCCCACCACACAGAGCATTGGGCGCACTGGGGAAATAGGGAAGGGGCAGAGCAAGACCCCCAAATCTAATATGTACAACAGAGCTTGAGCTTTCTTCTAGCTCCACTGCTTCTTTTAAAAATTTATTTATTTAATTTTTTGGTTGTGGGGGTCTTCTTCCTGCACGTGGGCTTTCTCTAACTGGGGCAAGAAAGGGCTCCTCTTCCTTGTGGTGTGTGGGCTTCTCGTTGTAGTGTGTTGAGAGCACAGGCTCTGGGAGCACGGGCTTCGGCAGTTGCCGTTGGTGGACTCTAGAGCACAGGCTCAATATTTGTGGAGCACAGCTTAGTTACTCCTCGGCATGTGGGATCTTCCCGGACCAAGGATCGAACCCATGTCCCTTGCATTGCAAGGCTGATTCTTAACTCCTGGACCACCAGGGAAGCCCCAGGTCTGCTGCTTCTGTGTCTTCTCTAATTCCACTGGGGAGCCACAAGAACCAGGACATTGTGCTAGTGGATTCTGAAGTCATAGCTCACTTTTCCCTCCATGGGAGCAGCAGGAAGTGAGCTGAGCAGAGAGTCACAGATTTTCAGATGACTCCCCAAGATGAAGAGTTTGCAAGGAAGGAACCCTGCAAGGTGTGGCTTCAATCTCTGTGTTGGGAAGATCCCTTGGAGAAGGAAATGGCAACCGACTCCAGTATTCTTGCCTGGGAAATTCCATGGACAGAGGAGTCTGGAGGGTTACAGTCCATGGGGTCTTAAAGAGTCAGACAGGACTTAGCAACAAAGCAACAGCAACAGAATATGTAAAATCTTGTGCAGCCATCACCTCCATCTAATTCCAAAACATTTTCATCATCTCAAAAGGAAACCCCATACCCATTAAGCAGTCGCTCCCTGGTCCCCTTCCTCTCAGTGCCTGGCAACCGCCAGCCTCCTTTCCGTCTCTGTGAATTTTCCTTTCTGGCCATTTCGCATAAACAGAATCACATAACATGTGCCCTTCTGCGCCTGGCTTCTTTTACTCAGCACGATGCTATCGCAGTTCATGGGTCTGGCAGTGTGTGTCAGTGCTCCACTCCTTCATATGGCTGAACACTGGTTCTTCATGTGGCTATCCTGCATTCTGTCCTCCATTCACGGACATTTGAGCTGTTTCCACCTTTTGCTGCTCTGAACATTCATGGACAAGTATTTGTTTGAATACCTATTTTCAGTTTGGGGATACGTATACCTAGGACTGAATTATTGGGTCATATGGGAATTCTTGGCTTCCCTGGTGGCTCAGACAGTAAAGAATCTTCCTGCAATGCACAAGACCTGGGTTTGATCCCTGGGTCGGGAAGATCACTTGGAAAAGGGAATGACAACCCACTCCAGTATTATTGCTTGGAGGATTCCATGGACAGAGGAGCCTAGTGGGCTACAGTCCACGGGGTCAGAAAGAGTTGGATATGACTGAGCAACTAACACTCTACTATAATCCTATGGGAATTCTATGTTTAACTTTTTTTTTTCATTTTATTGAAGCACAGTTGATTTACAATGTTGTGTTAGTTTCAGGTATACAGCAAAGTGATTCAGTTACACACACACATATTCTTTTTCAGATTCTTTTCCATTATAAGTTATTAAAGAAGAGAAGTGAAAGGCAAAGGATAAAAGGAAAGATATATCCATCTGAATGCAGAGTTCCAAAGAATATTAAGGAGAGATAAGAAAGCCTTCCTCAGTGATCAATGCAAAGAAATAGAGGAAAACAATAGAATGGGAAAGACTAGAGATCCCTTCAAGAAAATTAGAGATACCAAGGGAAAATTTCATGCAAAGGTGGGCACAATAAAGGACAGAAACGGTATGGACCTAACAGAAGCAGAAGATATTAAGAAGAGGTGGCAAGAATACACAGAAAAACTATTAAAAAAAGATCTTAATGACCTAGATAACCATGATGGTGTGATCACTCACCTAGAGCCAGACATCCTGGAGTGCGAAGTCAAGTGAGCCTTAGGAAGCATCACTACAAACAAAGCTAGTGGAGGTGATGGAATTCCAGCTGAGCTATTTCAAATCTTAAAAGATGATGCTGTTAAAGTGCTGCACTCACTCAACATGCCAGCAGACTTGGAAAACTCAGCAGTGGCCACAGGACTGGAAAAGGTCAGTTTTCATTCCAATCCCAAAGAAAGGCAATGCCAAAGAATGTTCAAACTACCTCACAATTGCACTCATTTCACACACTAGCAAAGTAATGCTCAAAATTCTCCAAGCTAGGCTTCAACAATGCAAAGAAATAGAGGAAAACAATAGAATGGGAAAGACTAGAGATCCCTTCAAGAAAATTAGAGATACCAAGGGAAAATTTCATGCAAAGGTGGGCACAATAAAGGACAGAAACGGTATGGACCTAACAGAAGCAGAAGATATTAAGAAGAGGTGGCAAGAATACACAGAAAAACTATTAAAAAAAGATCTTAATGACCTAGATAACCATGATGGTGTGATCACTCACCTAGAGCCAGACATCCTGGAGTGCGAAGTCAAGTGAGCCTTAGGAAGCATCACTACAAACAAAGCTAGTGGAGGTGATGGAATTCCAGCTGAGCTATTTCAAATCTTAAAAGATGATGCTGTTAAAGTGCTGCACTCACTCAACATGCCAGCAGACTTGGAAAACTCAGCAGTGGCCACAGGACTGGAAAAGGTCAGTTTTCATTCCAATCCCAAAGAAAGGCAATGCCAAAGAATGTTCAAACTACCTCACAATTGCACTCATTTCACACACTAGCAAAGTAATGCTCAAAATTCTCCAAGCTAGGCTTCAACAATACATGAACCAAGAACTTCCAGATGTTCCAGCTGGATTTAGAAAAGGCAGAGGAACCAGAGATCAAATCGCCAACATCAAAGGTCAACAAAGGTCACTGGAGTCCAGCAGAGCAACACAGAGGGCAGCAAAATTATGCCAGAGAAATGGACAGTCTTTGACCTGAGATACCCCAGGCTTATCTTAGATCCCTTCAATGAACCCTGCAGCTGAGCCTTTGGCCCTTCCCTCAGCTGGCACAGAAAGTGCCAACCTGGAAAAAGCACCACAGGTCCCCACTGTTTGCTTGTCTGAATGTTACCAAAGTCTACTTTGTGGCACGAAAGGGATCAGAGGAGAAGTCAGGAGTTCATTTGGTCAGAAGCTCCAGGTCCCACAGATAAAGGGCCTACCTCCCTTCAGCTGTGGGGCACAGAGCCTCTGGGGAAGAATGTTCACCCTCCCCCAACCCTGTCTTGTGCTGGCCCTCAGTCAGACTTGAGTTCAGTGAGGAGGTCTCTGGCAACCACACCCGGGCACTAATTTGCTATGTGACCTCAAGCAAGTCTTTTCTTTTCGAACCTCTAGGTCCTTATCTGAGCGATGAGTTCTCCAAGATTTCTGCCATCCTCCTGGTCAACATTTCAGGGCAGTGAGCACTGGGCCATCCTCCAGGCTTGGACACCTGGGAAGTATGTCAGCATCCCACATCCTGGGGGAGTGTGGTACCCGTGCCCGGGCACTCACACCTCTGCTTTTTCCTGCGGGACCACCATGGTAGCAGAGCAGACATATTACTGATGGCCCAGAGGGCCCAAACCAGGTAGACTTGGCCAGTGTTGTCTGGGCATCTGGCCTCAAGGCCTGGGCTACCACCCCAATACACAGAAGTCTCCTCCAGAGGCTTTAAGATTAGCACAGGCAGGGGGTCTATAGCCTCTGGGTCCACATGCAGGGGCAGCCGGCCAACAGACACCTTCACAACATTGTCCCATCAGAATTCTATGAGAGGTTTTCCTGTATCTATTTTGATCACCTGGAGAAATAGCGATGAAAAGTATGAACTAAGCAGCGTGAGATCACACAGCTAGTGCTCGGTAGCCCTACATCTAAGGCTTAGCTCTTCATCTCCTGTCAGTGCTCCTGATCTATGCTGGTGACCGACACCTGTACTTGCATCCCTGCCAGACTGGCTGCGCCGAGAATCAAGAGCTTACTTCTGGAGATGCTGATTCAAACGCACAGGGGTCTGGGAGCCTGGGTTTCATCTCTGGTTGAGGAGCTAAGATCCCATAGGTGGTGTGGTGCAGCCAAATAAAAAAAAAGGTGAAACTTGGAGAAAAGGGGACTGCAGGTGGAATCCTGGCACCAGCATTCCACGTTCCTGAGTACATTTCTTAACCTCTGAGTTTTCATCTGCAAATAAAGATAATAATAAACACTTGTGGAATTGGTGACCGAAAGGGGACATGCTTCCCTGCACTGATTCCTAACCTCTCTGATCCCACCTGGGCTCTGGGCTGCCCCAGGCCTCCTGGGCTTAGGCTGTGCTGCAGCCATCTGCCCTCTGCCTAGGAAGGGGGGTGACAATGAGGCCCCAAAGGGAGGGACTTTCCAGGCTGGGCAGCCCTCAGCCAGCGCCACTGGACTGATCATCCCTTCACTCTGACCATACACAACTGCTGAGGCCTCATACAATATTTTTTGTTTACAGAGCCAGGTTTACGTTTTCTGACGAGCAAAGATTAGGTGATTCTCTAAGTCACTCCGGGTAGTACACCAGAGCAGGTCCTGTTAACCCTGTACTCAGCAGCAAACCGTGGTTCCAGGGGGAAGTGTCACCAAGAAGCCACTGACAGGGCTGGGGCTTATTGATTTCCACCCTCTCCAGCTGCTTTTGTTTGCGTAGAGGGGTTGTGCTTCTGCTGGGAGACTGTGTTGCCCTGGGAGCCATCAAGCCGATGACTGTAAGAAAAACGGTCTCTAAACCATTTCCAGTCTGATTCCAGTGATGCTACGGTGGGTCTGTTGCATCAAATGCTCCCTAGGCTTCCGGTGCAGCAGAAAGAAGGTGGCATCCCAGACAGAGCCCGAGGGCTACGAGGGCTGTGGGGCGCTGAGCTGGCAAGCATCGCCCCACCTGACTCCGCGGGACTGCTGCCCCCTCCACCTCCTGGCTCTGATTTGTCGGCTCTGGTGGCACCATGAGCCGAGCGCCTCAGGAGTCCCGCTGTCACCCAGGCTGCTGATTTGTCCCTTGGCTTCTTCCTCATCAGGGCTGAGTCCCAAAAACTCAAAGTCCTTCTAGAGGTCGGAAGAGACCCTGACCTGAGCCGAGCGAGCCTGTCCGCAGCTTGGATGATGTGAACTTCTTTGCCTACATTAAGTCACTCATTAAGCTGCGGGGCCAGGACCAGATAAACAGCCAGGGAGGTCAGTGAAAGGCCAACCTTGGAAACAGCTGCATGGCCTTGCTCCAGGCTGTGGGAATTGGGCAAGCTGACCTCTCCCCAGTCTTGGGGGTTCTTAAGGTCATTCTCTGACTGTCACCCTTTCCAGAGAGAAATGACCTTGTCAGGCACACGTGCTTCTCACCATGTCACAAATATTCTTATAGTCCCTTCTGGGGCCTCAGCATTCATAAGTGAATCGCTCAGTCGTGTCCGACTCTTTGCGACCTGTGGACTGTAGCCCACCAAGCTCCTCCATCCATGGGATTCTCCAGGCAAGAATACTGGAGTGGGTTGCCATTTCCTTCTCCAGGGGATCTTCCCGACCCAGGGATCGAACCCAGGTCTCCCACATTGCAGGTAGATGCTTTACCCTCTGCACCACCAGGAAAGCAGGACAAATCCCTACAAAGCCTTCCCTTAAGAGACAAATCATGAGCCAGCAAATCGATTCCTAGAAGGAATACACAAGAGACACGAGAGCACATGCCCGTCAGAAAAACACAGGAATGATCAGGGCAGCTTTACAGCTTTACTCACAGTAGCCCAAACTGGAAGCACACGGAAGGTCCAGCAACAGTGCAAAGGATGAAGAAAGTGTGCTATAATCACACAAGCAGTTGCATACATGTGTGCCCAGGCGCTTCAGTCCTGTCCAACTCTTTTCGACCCTAGGACTGTAGCCCAGGCCCTTCTGTCCATGGGATTCTCCAGGCAACAATGCTGCCAGGGGTTGCCATGCCCTCTCCAGGGGATCTTCCCGACCTAGGGATTGAACCCACGTCACCTGCATTGCAGGCAGACAGCTCTTTACCGCTCTTTACCGCTGAGCCACCAGGGAAGCCCACAGCAGGCTACTACTGAGCAATTAAAAAGAACAAGCTCCTGCTACCTCCAGGAACTTGAGGGGACCTCACAGGTATATGATGACTAAAAGAAGGCAGACACGAAATACTACATTCTGTGTGATTCCATCTTAGATGAAGTTCAAGAACAGGAAAGACTAATAGCCGGTGAACAGGTCAGAACAGTGATTACCCGTTAGATAGTGCTTGGAAAGGAGCTTAAGGAAATTCCAGGGTGTTGGGAAAGCTCCTTGTCTGCGTGGTAGTTACAGAAGTGTGTATATGCATATGTGTGTGAATTATTCAAGTTGTATACTTCAGATTTGTGCATTGTACATGAAAAGATGCTCAGCATTGCTAGTTATCGTTGTTGTTTAGTTACTAAGTTGGATCAGAGTCTTTGCGACCCCATGCACTGCAGCCCGTGAGGCTCCCCAGTCCTTCACTATCACCCAGAGTTTGCTCAAACTCATGTCCACTGAGTCCGTGAGGCTATCTAACCATCTCACCCTCTGCCACCCTCTTCTCCTGCCTTTAGTCTTTCCCAGCATCAGGGTCTTTTCCAATGAGTTGGCTCTTCACATCAGGTGGCCAAAGTATTGGCGCTTCAGCTTCAGCATCAGTCCTTCCAGTGAATATGCAGAGTTGATTTCCTTTTAGGATTGACTGGTTTGATCTCCTTGAGGACCAAGGAACTCTCAAGAGTCTTCTCCAACACCACAGTTCAAAAGCATCCAACTTTCACATCCATACATGACTATTGGAAAAACTATACCTTTGAGTATGCAGACCTTTGTCTCTGCTTTTTAATATGCTGTCTAGGTTTGTCATAGCTTTCCTTCCCAGGAGCAAGTGTCTTTTAATTTGTGGCTGCAGTCACCATCTGCAGTGATTTTGGAGCCCCCAAAATAGAATCTGTCACTGCTTCCACTGTTTCCCATCTATTTGCCATGAAATGATTGAAGAGGATGCTATGATACTATTGACAGTTTTTTTATGCTGAATTTTAAGCCAACTTTTTCAGTCATCTCTTTTACCCTCATCAAGAAACTCTTAAGTTTTTCTTCACTTTCTGCCATTAGGGTGGTATCAGGAACCTATCTTAGGTTGTTGATATTTCTCCTGGCAATCTTGATTCCAGCTTGTGATTCATCTAGCCCAGCATTTCACATGATGTGCTCTGCATATAAGGGCTTCCCTGGTGGCTCAGTCAGTAAAGAATCTGCCTGCAATGCAGGAGACGCAGGTTCAATCCCTGGTCGGGAAGATCCCCTGGAGAAGAGCATGACAACCCACTCCAGTATTCTTGCCCAGAGAATTCCATGGATAGAGGAGCCTGGTGGCCTACAGTCCATGGGGTCACAAAGGGTCAGATATGACAGAACCAACTCAGCACCCATGCATGCACTCTGCACATAAGTTAAATAAGCAGAGTGTCAATACACAGCCTTGTTGTACTCCTTTTCCAATTTTGAACCAGTCTGTTGTTCTATGGAAGTTTTTAACTATTGATCCTTGACCTGCATACAAGTTTCTCAGGAGATTGGTAAGGTGGTCTGGTATTCCCATCTCTTTAAGGATTTTCCAGTTTGTTGTGATCCACACAGTCAAGGCTTTAGCGTAGTCAGTGCAGCCAAAGTATGTTTTCTGGAATTCCCTTGCTTTCTCCATGATCCAATGAATGTTGGCAATTTGATCTCTGGTTCTTCTACCTTTTCTAAATCCAGCTTGTACATCTGGAAGTACACGGTTCACGTCCTGCTGAGGCTAGCTTGAAGGATTTTGAGCATTACCTTACTAGCATGTGAAATTAGCCCAATTGTGTGATAGTTGGAATATTCTTTGGCATTGCCCTCCTTTAGGATTGGAATGAAAACTGACCTTTTCCAGTTCTGTGGCCGTTGTTGCATTTTCCAAATTTGCTGACACATTGAGGGCAGCCCTTTAACAGCATCATCTTTTAGGATTTGAACTAGCTCAGCTGTTAAATGCAGTGAGGAGCCTGGCGGGCTACTGTCCATGGGGTCAGAAAGAGTCAGACATGACTGAGCAACAACATTAGCTACACTATAAATGCAGTAAATCTTATCTCACAGGAATATGAAGATACAATCAGACATATACAATGAAAACAAGAAACACTTGACCGTCTGTGAAGCACTATACACAATATAAAGGACTTACGATTACTGCTGTTTCTACCTTTTTGTGTAAGCAGTGCCGGGCTTTGGTGCTCTTGCCACTGCTTGTCTCTTTGGCTGTCAGGACTGATGAGGAATAGTGTGAGCATTTCCTATGCGCCAAACACTATGTTAAATTCTTTATACCCATTATCCATTTTAATCTTCAGAGTAATCCTACAAAGACTAATAAAGACATCAAGACTCAGAGAGATTAAGTAGCTTGCCCAAGGTCCCAAGTCTATAAGCAGAGTTGGAATATGTCTGCTTCTGTAGCCCAAGTGCTTTCCACCAAATTGCACTCCTTGGCTAGAGTAGTGTCTAAATGCTAAACGGTAAAACCTAAAATCATTCATTCATTCATTCATTTATGCAACAGCTGTTGAGTGCCCACTCATGCCATGCTCAACAGGGACAAGGCAGCCGAAGTCAGCAGTCCTCCTGGAAGAGCTGCTCTGGGGACCTTGGTTTGCTGTCAAGTTTACTAAGTTCAAGTGCAAGTTCAGAGTCATAGTTTTTAGAGCTGGGAGGATCTCATTGTATCACCAGGTTAAGGCTCAGCAGGGCTGGAGAGTTTGACCAAGACTGTGTGGCACACTAGTGGCAAAAGAAAGATTGGAAGCTCAAGTTCTGACTCAAAGGTCACAGCTCATGCATCGGTGATCTAGTTATGGACAGCAAACAAGACAGATTCACGTGGCAAGACCTCATCCGACGTGACAAAACATACATGTGTGTTTGAGCAGGAGGCTGATGGGGTCTTAGAGCTCCAAAGGGTCTCACAGCCTGGATCCTGAAGGCTCCTCCTGCTGTGGCCACATCTGTGTCCTCTCCTCTCACCTCACAGAGATCCGGGCTTCAGAATCTCCAATCTGCTGGGACTTACAGGCCTTGGCAGGCTAGTCTCAATTACCACTGCTACACTCAGCCTTTGGTTTGCCAGGCAGCTCTCACGCTTGTGATCAAACGTGGGGTGACCTATGGGAGGAAATGTACTGAGAAGTAGATGTGCCCTTACTGTTCCCATTTTACAGTTGGAGGAATTAACTCAATGAAGCTAAGTGATTCATGCAACTGGGATTTGACATTTAGGTCTAATTGCAAAGTGCAAGTTCTTTCCAAACTAGCAATTGATTAATGCTTTGAATGCTCAGTTAAAAAAGAGACAGAAATGTAAATATCATATAGTATCACTTATATGCAGAATCTAAAATATGGCACACCATAAGTTATACACATTATAGAAACAGTCTGGACTTCCTTGGTGCAGTGGGTAAGAACCCACCTGCCAACACAGGGGACATGGGTTTGATCCGTGGTCTGGGAAGATTTCACGTGCTGCAGAACAACTGAGCCCCTCCACAACTAGAGTCCTCGAGCCACAAGTATTGAACCTTTGTGCTGCAACTTTTGAAGTCTGCACACCCGAGAGCTCGCGTGCTGGAACTACTGAGCCCGTGTACCGCAGCTTTCGAAGAGCAAGCACCTGCAGCCTGTGCTTCATAACAGAAGAAGCCACCACAGTGAGAAACCCATGCACTGAAACCAGAGAGTGGCCACCGCTCTCTGCAACTACAGAAAGCCCATGCATAGCAACAAAAGACCCAGTGGAACCAAAAATCAATTAATAATTACAAATAAAACAGATTCACAGACCTAGAGAATAGAGGTTGCCATGTGGGAGGGTGGTTGGTGGGGGAGGCTTGGATTGGGAAAAGAGTATCAAAAAGAGTATGAAAAAGAATGTGTGTGTATCGTGTATGGATATATATATAGATGTATATATAAATGAATCACTTTGCTGTACAGTAGAAATTAACAACATCATAAATCAACTGTACTTCAATAAAAATTTAAAAATATTTGTATATTTTACTGTATGTGCGTTATACCTCAATTTTAAAAATAAATGGCTAAATATATTCAAAATTTGTCCTATGAGATATATACTCTGACTCTCTTTCCCACCAGTGGAAGCACCACAGAAGTTCTTCTATTTGTCAACTGGATGCTGAGTTGGCCGGTTCCATAAATGATTATTCTGAGATTTTTCTCTGAAGCAGGTGATGTTCTGACAAGAGCTACTCTTTCTCTTGCCTTCAGTCCCTTTAACCTCTGTCTGCCAGCACAGAGTATCAAGGGAAAAAGAGGGGAAAGATGGGACCTGAGACGTGGGAAGGCTCCATGAAGGGAAGATTTGAGCAGGGCTATGGCAGAAAAAAGTTCTGGGAGGATGTCTGCTACACTGGTAACTCTAGAATCGCAAGGAGAACGTTTCACATTTTACTCCACATATTTCTACAATAGGGGCTTCCCAGGTGGCTCAGTGGTAAACAATCTGCCTGCCAGTGCAGGAGACGCAGGAGACTCGGGTTTGATCCCTGGGTCAGAAGATCCCCAGGAGGAGGAAATGGCAACCCACTCCAGTCTTCTTGCCTGGGAAATCCCATGAACAGAGGAGCCTGGAGATGGGCTCACAAAGAGTAGGACACGACTGAGCGACGGAGCATGCACCCTATTTCTACAATGGCTGAAGTTTTAAAATGAACACGAATTATCTTTGTATTTAAAAGTAATAATAGTACGTAATCACACAACTTTCTCAGTTGACCAGTAATGAAGGTGCAGGTGTTTGGCCTGCGGCGACACCACTGCCCCCACAGCAGGCCGGGGCTGGTCATCAGACCTTCGCTCGTGTCTCACTCTTTGGAACTTGTTTTGTACAGGACCTGGCCTGGAATCACAGTTGAATGCTCTTGGTTGCTAAGGACTTCATTTGTTTTTCTTACTCAGATTTTCTTGGAGGAAGGCCAGTGCATCTTGCAGGATACATAATACATTAATCAGCTTAGACTGCCATAACAAAATTCCATAGGCAGTGTGGCTTAGACAGCAGAAATGTGTTTTCTCACAGTTCTGGAGATGGGAGGTCTGGGGTCGGGATGCTACGTGATGGGTTTCTGGTGAGAGATCTCTTCCTGGCTTGCAGACAGCGCCACCTCCTTGCTGTGTGCCTACAAGGCATTTCCTTGGTATGTGTGCATGGAGAGAGGGAAAGCAAGCTCTCAGGTGTCTCTTCTGCAAAGGGCACAAGTCTCATCAGACCAGAGCTCCACCAACTGACCCAATTACCTCCCCAAGGCCCCATCTCCAAATACTATAACAATGGGGGTTGGGGCTTCAACATATGAATTTAGGGAGATGGGGGACACAGATATTCAGTCTATAGCACACAATTATTTCTCCATGATGCATAATGTGATTTTGAATCCCTTTTCCATCTTGAGCTTTTTTTTTTTTTTTGGCTGTTTTAATTTAATCAACAAATATTTATAGGGCACTTATAGTGTTCTGAGCTTTTGAACAAAAAAGACCAAGATCCTCGCCCTCATGGATTCTCTTTTAATGTGCAAGCGTCCTATGCCTCAGTCCTCGGTTCTCCTTCTCTTGTTTGACTCTACTTTTGTTGCAGAGAAGAAGCCAATTCTGATTCCATATTGGAAATTGTTTCTTTCACTTGCTTTTTGTTGCTTTTGTCATTATAATCAGGGCTTCCCTGATAGCTCAGTTGGTAAAGAATCTGCCTGCAATGCAGGGGACCCTCTCGTTCAATTCCTAGGTCGGGAAGATCCGCTGGAGA
Organism: Cephalophus harveyi; assembly: GCA_006410635.1. Lineage (NCBI taxonomy): Eukaryota > Metazoa > Chordata > Mammalia > Artiodactyla > Bovidae > Cephalophus > Cephalophus harveyi. Next base: position 894,940 of record SJYT01030882.1, read on the forward strand.
AGGGGTAGCCACCCACTCCAGTATTCTGGCCTGGAGATTTCCGTGAACTGTATAGTCCACAGGGTTGCAAAGATTCTGACATGACTGCGCGATGTTCACTTTCATTATAATCATACATAATAGCCTGCCTCAGAGGACCCTCATGGGCACTGCCCAAATGTAAACTAAAGTGCTGTTGTTCGGCTCATAGAGATATATTCTGACCCGGCCCACCTATGAATAACTACAACAAAAAGAAGAGATTAACACAGCCCTTCCAAAGGCCAGCCATTTCCTTTGGAGATGTTTTGGGAGACTGAAGACCCTTTCACTGTACTTCCCCGCTGCCTCTCCCTCTCTCTTCTGCCTTTTGATTTTAATTCCTCATTGCTTCTCTCTCTCTGACTCTGTAAAAGAACTTGGCATCCAGACTCTGACAAGATGGTTACTCTGAAGCATTAGTCTGCCATCTTCTCAGTCAGCCAGCTTCCTGAGAAAGGAAGGTATTCCTTTCTTTATATTTCTCATATTCCTTGCCTCAGCACCTCGTCTATCTGATTCATTAGCCTGTCCTGTGGTGAGCAGAGCAAGCTTGGACTCAGTAACAGTTTCACTCTCTTGTTGATCTTATCCAGTCTCGTGACTTCAGATAGCATCTTTAGTACAAAGACTTTTACCTCTGTGTTTCCAGCCCTAGGTATCTCGCCCAGCTTCAGACTTGTTGAATCACCTGCCTACCCAGCATCACTCGGTTGTCTTATCTGTAGTGGATGCTGTGAGATGCAGCTTGTATTTTCCCCCTCAGGTTCCAGGCACTCATTTCCCCAGGAGCTGAAGGAAGCTCTCTCACCCAAGGTTAAGCCCTCTCCTTGGGGCAGCATGAATCTCGTGGCTGGTTGAGGCCATAAGACAGAGGTCCAGACCTCTTGCTTCAACTTAAGTCAACTCTGAGGAGTTCTACCAGTTCAAGTACGTAGTATGCAGCCATTAATAATGCTGATTGAGTTCTTTTCTATCCTTTCTAGAAGGAGGACTGGAAATTATTTACATTCACAAGAACTGGGCAATAGCTTAGGGGATGGTTTTGCCCCTGGGCTATGTTAATTCTCTTTTTCTGTCCTGTGTGTGCGTCTGTGTGTGTGTGTTCACTCAGTCGCGTCTGATTCTTTTCGACCCCATGGACTGTAGCCTGCCAGTCTCTTCCATTCACAGAATTTTCCCAGCAAGAATACTGGAGTGGGTTGCCATTTCCTCTTCCAGTGGATCCTCCCAACCGAGGATCAAACCCCCCTCTTCTGAGTCTCCTGCACTGGCAAGCGGATTTTGTTGTTGTTGTTGTTTTTTTACCACTGAGCCAGCTGGGAAGCCTTCCTCTGTCCTAGGATAGACTGAAAGGATTTGAGCCATTGGACATTCTGCAGAATATTTCATGGATCCACTATATCAGTGAACAAATGTGGAAAGTATTTTGGAAGCCTTGACCAGACATATTTGTTTCAAAGGATGGGAGATAAATCCTATGAAGAGTAAAAGCCCAGCTGAAAATGTGTCCACATAAAAACCTGCATGCAGATGTTTATAGCAGCTTTATTCATAATTTCCAAAACTTGGAAGCATCTAGCGTGTCCTTCTACAGATGAATGGATAAACATCCAGACATGGAATATTGTTCAGCAATAAAGATAAATGAGATATAATGCATGGAGGAAGCTTAAAAGCCGATTGGAAAGGCTACATAGTGTGTGATTCCAACTTGATGGCATTCTGGAAAAGGCAAAACTATGGAGACAGTAAAAACTCAGTAATTTCCAGAGCCTATGGGGAAGGCAGGAATAAATAGGCAGAACACAGAGGATTTTAAGGCAGTGGAGCTATTCTGTCCCACACTATAAGGGTACATGTCATTATACATTGTCCAAACCCATAGAATGCATATCACCAAGAGGGGACCTAATGTAAACTATGGACTTTGGGTGATGGTGTGGTGTTAAAGTAGGTTCATGGATCATAGCAATTGTATCCCTCTGGTTGGGCACGTTGATATTGGGGGAAGCTATGCATGTGTGGTGTAGGGGTCATATGGGAAATTTCTGTAACTTTTACTTAATTTTGCTGTGAACCTAAAACTTAAGTAAAAAATAAAATCTAGGGACTTCCCTGGTCATCAAGTGGTTAAGAATCTGCCTTCCAATGCAGGGGATGTGGGTTTGATCCCTGTCTGGGAAACTAAGATCCCTCATGTTGCTGAGTAACTAAGCCCTTGAGCTGAAATGAGAGAGGCTGTGAGCTGCATCTACTGAGACCACATGCTCTAGAGCCCGTTCTCCCCAACTGGAGAAGCCTGCTCGCCACAAGGGAAGCCCATGTACCACAGTGAAGAGCCTGTGTACTGCAATGAAGACCGAGTGGAACCAAAACAAATAAATAAAACAGAGTCTATTTTGGGGGGAAGTTCCCTCCGTAGCCTAGTGATTAGGATTCCAGGTCTTTGCTCCCTTGGCCCGGGTTCAATCCCTGGTTGGGAAACTGAGATCCCACAAGGAATGAGGTGTGGCCCCCCAAAAAAGTTCATTTAAAAAAAAAACAAGGCCCACTGCATTGGGTTTCCTTGGTGGCTCAGATGGTAAAGAACCTGCCTGCAATGCGGGAGACCTAGATTCAATCCCTGGGTCAGGAAGATCCCCTGGAGGAGGAAATGGCAACCCACTCCAGTATTCTTGCCTGGAGAATCCCATGGACAAAGGAGCCTGGCAGGCTACAGTCCATGGAGTTGCAAAGAGTAGGACACAACTGAGCAACTAACATTTCCACTGCATCGGTGAAATTTTTAGGGATTCTAGGGTAATTTAGGACTTTTTTTTTCCAAGTAAAGGACAAAGAAAAGGACAAATTGTACTCTTCATTAAGAAGGAAGCAAAATACTCAGTAGTGTTAGGGGAAACGCTGACTGAAACCACTCTCCCTGACCAGGAAAGGTGGCAGCCACTTGCACGAGCTATCATACCACAGAAGGTTCTCTTCAGGAATGTGGAGCTAGTAAGCTGCCACCAACTGGAAGGATTCAGGAAAGGCCAAAAGGAGAAAGGAGAGGCCAGTCCTTATGTCCATATGGCCTGCCAACCTCCCAGGATTCTTCTTGCTGGAATCCATCTTGGGTGAACAAATAGGTGTGCTACCAGGAAGGACCCTGTGTCAGAGCGATTGGTCAGAGACAACCTGGAAATTTACCCCATCATCCTAAAACCTAAGACTTTGAGCCACATGGCAGAGCAACCCTCCAGGTTCCCTTAACCTCCTGCTCTCTGCCCAGATGTCCTTTCCCAATAAAGTCTCCTGCTTTGTCAGCACATGTGTCTCCTCAAACAACTCAGTTCCCAGTCTTAGACAAGAGCCCCGTCTTGGGCCCTGGAAGGGGTCTCCTTTGCTGCAACAGTAGGACTCTGCAGGTTCCGTAAGCTGCAGAGTCTGCACTTGGGAACACTATTCTGACCCATCTACTGATGACATAGGAGGATGGCTGGTTTTGATGGGGCTTAGTAGAGGGAAATATTTCTGCAGTAGATCCAGACTGAAGGGAGAGAAGCAGTAGTTAACTCATGGGTAGTAGTGAATGGCTTGGCTAATTGGTCATGGGGTCTGGGGTGGAAATATTGGAAGATCAGAGACAAAGAGGTCAGGGGAAGAAGCATGTGGGAAAGCCTGCGATGGTGAGCAAGGGGTGCAAATATCTGTATCTCATGTTGTCCCCCTCCAAAGTGCATCCACGGTGTAGAAGGTGTCAGATGCTCAAGGGGTCAGAACGACTCAGCTGGGTGATATAAGGTGCCTCCATCACCAGTCCTTCCAGGTCTAACGCAGTTGTGCATGGACAGCATAGCCATGCTGGCCAGGATGGAGCATGCACAGGGGTTCCACCTGTGGCCTCAGCTTGCACTCTCCACTGCCATGGCTGAATATCCAACCTGCCGGCAGAGACTGCCGTGTGCTGGAGCCAGGCTGTACTTCCATGGAAGAGTCAACTGTTCACTTCTCAGGACTTTGCAGTGTCAGTTGACATCATGTTGGTTGCTTGAAATTGGCTATGGTGGGAGTGTTTACAACATAGAGATCTTCAGATGCTATACATTCAGAGTTCCCACTTGCTCAGAGATCAGGTTGTTAGTTATCAGCATACTGCTGAATAAGGACAGAACTGAGCCCCTGATGTGGTGCTACACCAATGAGCCCTTTGTTGGCAAGTTGATTACATTGGACGTTTTCTACCTGAAAAAGTGTTAGTCACTCGGTTGTGTCCAACTCTTTGTGATCCCACGGACTGCAGCCTGCCAGGCTCTTCTGTCCATGAAATTCTCCAGGCAAGAATATCGGAGGGTAAGCAATTTATCTTGACTGTAACTGACACATACTGGAGACTTTCCTGCCCATGGGGCCACATCCAGCAACGTTATCTGATGACTTACAGGTTCAAGCCACAAGACTCTACAGCATCTAGCACAGGACTAAGGAATATACATTAGAGCAAAGGATCACTAGGCTCATGACCATGGAATCCACTGGCCCTATCACACAGAGTAGCACCTAGAAGCCAGGAGCCTGAAGGAGTGATGGAGCAGACTTTTGAAGGTACAACCAAGTTGCTACTTGCAAGCAATACCTTACAAGAATGGGGTGCCATCTGCCAAGAGGCAATATAAACTCTAAATTAATGACCTTTATAAGGTGCTATGTTCCCAAAAGGTGGAATTACATGAGTCGAAGAATCAGGGGTAGAAGTGAGAGGCCCTGCTTAACCGCCAGTGACTCAACTTGGGGAATGTATGCATCCAAATCCTGCAGCTATGAGGAATGTGGGTTTAGATCCTGGTTTCCAGAAGCAGAGCTGCCAGCAGGAAACTTAACTAGAGTCTCATTAAGCTGTAAAGCTATGGTGTGTTCCTGATCACTTTGGGATCCTTCTGCCCACAGATAAGCAAGAAAAGAGTCACCATCCTGGCAGGGGGTAACTACCTCCATATATCTCAGAGAGACAGGACTTTTGTTATACAATAAAGGCAGGGAAAATGTGTTTGGCACCTAGATAAGCCACAGAGGGCATCTTTTATAACCCCTTGCCCAATTTTCTGGGTAGGCTTTATTGAGGTCAAACTTACGTACATATTGGGGCTTCCCAGCTGGTGCTAGTGGTAAAGAACCTGTCTGCCAATGGAGACATAAGAGACACAGGTTTGATTCTTGGACTGGGAAGATCCCCTTGAGGAGGACATAGCAGCCGACTCCAGTATTCTTGCCCGGAGACTCCCACGGACAGAGGAGCCTAATGGGTTACCTTTGATTTGTCTAAGGAAGATCTAAAGCTCAAGTGAAGCCCAGTTTGTTTCTTTTCACTGCTGAGTAGTATGCCACTGTGTAGACAGATCACAGTTAGCTTCTCCATTCACCAGTGGCTGGGTATTTGTATTGTTTTCAGTTTTTGCCTCTTATGAACATTCTGTACGAGTCTTTGTTGTTGTTGTACAGTCACTAAGTTATGTCTGACTTTTTCAACCTCATGAACTGCAGCACATCAAGCTTCCTTGTCATTCGCCATCTTCCAGAGTTTGCTCAAACTCATGTCCATTGAGTCGCTGGTACCATCCAACCACTTAATCCTCTGTTGACCCCCCTTCTACTCCTGCCCTCAGTCTTTCCCAGCATTGGGGTCTTTTCCAGTGAGTCAGTTCTTTGCATCAAGTGGTCAAAGTATTGGAGCTTCAGCTTCAGCATCAGCCCTTCCAATGAATATTCAGGGTTGATTTCCTTTAGGATGGCCTGGTTTGACCTCCTTGCAGTCCAAGGGACCCTCAAGAGTCTTCTCCAACACCACAGTTCAAAAGCATCAATTCTTTGGCGCTCAGTTTTTTTTTATGGTCCAACTCTCAGGTCCATATATGACTACAGGAAAAACCATAACTTTGACTAGACAGACCTTTGTCAGCAAAGTGATGTCTTTGCTTTTTAATATGCTATCTAGGTTTGTCAATGTTTTTCTTCCAAGGAACAAGTATCTTTTAATTTCATACAAGTCTTTGTATGAACTTTCTCTCTTGGGAAAATGCCCAGGAGTGGATTTGCTGGGTCATATAGTAAATCTATGCTTAACTTTGTAAGAACCTCCTGTTTTCTGAAGTGCTGGGACCATTTTGCACTCCCACTACAGTGCAAAAGGGTTTCAGTTGCTCCATATTCCTGTCAATGCTTGGTATTCTCAATATTTTCAATTTTAATCATTCAGGTGTGTGCAGTGGCATCTCATTGTTTTAATTTGCATTTCCCCAATGACCAATGATTTTATTTACTCTTCACCAAATATATCTGAAACAGATCAACCCTGGGTTTTCTTTGGAAGGAATGATGCTGAGGCTGAAATTCCAGTACTTTGGCCACCTCATGCGAAGAGTTGACTCATTGGAAAAGACTCTGATGCCGGGAGGGATTGGGGGCAGGAGGAGAAGGGGACGACCGAGGATGAGATGGCTGGATGGCATCATGGACTCGATGGATGTGAGTCTGAGTGAACTCCGAGAGATGGTAATGAACTGGCGTGCTGCGATTCATGGGGTCGCAAAGAGTCGGACACGACTGAGCGACTGAACTGAACTGAAATATATATGATTCATATAAATGACTTTGGGGGAAGGTCTTATTTGCCACTCATATATGGCTTCCCTGCTGGCTCAAACAGTAAAGAATCCATCTGCAACGCGAGAGACCTGGGTTCGATCCCTGGGTCAGGAAAATCCCCTGGAGAAGGGAGTGGCAACCCACTCCAGTACTCTTGCCTGGAGAATTCTATGAACAGAGAAGCCTGGCAGGCTACAGTCCATGGCGTCACAAAGAATTGGACATGACTGAGTGACTTTCACCTTTCATTTGTTTTTTGGTGAAGTGTCTATTGGAATATTTTGCCAACTTTCCTTAGGTTGTTATCTTCCTATAAATGAGTTGTAAGAGTTCCTTACTGTTATGTATACAAGTCCTTTGACGAATATATGTCTCACAAATATTTTCTCTCAGTCTGTGTCTTGACATCTCATTTTATTTTTGGTGTCATTTGAAGAGAAAACATTGATAACTTTAACCTAATCCAATTTATTAATCTTTTCTTTTAGAGTTCAAGCGATTTTGTGTAGGCAGGAAATCTGTTCCCGTCTCAAAGTCCCTTAGATTTTCTCCTATGTTTGTTCAATTCTTACACTTAGGTTAATGATTCTTTTACAGTTTGTTTGTATATATGTGTGTGATCTTCCCTGGTGGCTCAGATGGTAAAGAATCTGCCTGCAATGTGGGAGACTTGGGTTGGATCCCTGGGTCAGGAAGATTCTCTGGTGAAGGAAATGGTCACCCACTTTAGTACTCTTGCCTGGAGGATTCCATAGACAGAGGAGCCTGGCGGGCTACAGTCCATGAGGTTACAAAAGAGTCAGACGTGACCTAGTGCCTATACAACAATAGTTTATCTATACAAATGAAAGTGTTTCCTCATTTTCTATTTTCTGGAATATTTTGTGTAGAACTGGCATTGTTTTTTCCTTAGATGTGAGGTAGAATTTACTAGCAAAGCCATTTATGTCCAGAGTTATTTTATGGGACAGCTTAAAAAAAATGTCTATACTTTATTTAGAGTCCTTTGGTTTTAAGATAACATCCATTTTCTGTTCCAGAATCTTATCTCCGATATCATGTTACATTTTGTCATCCCTTCTCCTTAGGCTCTTGTTGGCTATAACAGTTTCTCAGACTTTCCTTATTTTGATGACCTTGACAGTTTTGAGAAGTACTGATCAGATATTTTGTAGAACATCCCTCACATGCGATTTATCTGGTGTTTTTCTCATGATTGGTATAGTGGTTTTCTCCACTTTCTTCAATTTCCATCTGAATTTGTCAGTAAGGAGTTCATGATCTGAGCCACAGTCAGCTCCTGGTCTTGTTTTTGCTGACTGTATAGAGCTTCTCCATCTTTGGCTGCAAAGAATACCATTCGGGTATGACCTAAATCAAATCCCTTATGACGATACAGTGGAAGTGAGAAACAGATTTAAGGGCCTAGATCTGAAAGACAGAGTGCTGATGAACTATGGATGGAGGTTCGTGACATTGTAGAGGAGACAGGGATCAAGACCATCCCCAAGAAAAGGAAATGCAAAAAAGCAAAATGGCTGTCTGAGGAGGCCTCACAAAAGGCTCTGAAAAGAAGGGAAGCAAAAAGCAAAGGAGAAAAGGAAAGATATACCCATTTGAATGCAGAGTTCCAAAGAATAGCAAGGAGAGATAAGAAAGCCTTCCTCAGTGATCAGTGCAAAGAAATAGAGGAAAAGAACAGAATGGGAAAGACTAGAGATCTCTTCAAGAAAATTAGAGATACCAAGGGAACATTTCATGCAAAGATGGGCTCAATAAAGGACAGAAATGATATGGACCTAACAGAAGCAGAAGATATTAAGAAGAGGTGGCAAGAATACACAGAAGAACTGTACAAAAAAGATCTTCACGACCAAGATAACCATGATGGTGTGATCACTCACCTAGAGCCAGACATCCTGGAATGTAAAGTCAAGTGGGCCTTAGAACAAAGCTAGAGGAAGTGATGGAATTCTGGTTGAGTTATTTCAAATCCTGGAAAATGATGCTGTGAAAGTGCTTTGCTCAATATGCCAGGAAATTTGGAAAACTCAGCAGTGGCCACAGGACTGGAAAAGGTCGGTTTTCATTCCAATCCCAAAGAAAAGCAATGCCAAAGAATGCTTAATTACCGCACAATTGCACTCATCTCACATGCTAGTAAAGTAATGCTCAAAATCCTCCAAGCCAGGCTTCAGCAATATGTGAACCGTGAACTTCCAGATGTTCAAGCTGGTTTTAGAAAAGGCAGAGGAAAAGTCCATCCTAAAGGAGATCAGTCCTCGGTGTTCATTGGAAGGACTGATGTTGAAGCTGAAACTCCAATACTTTGGCCACCTAATGGGAAGAGCTGACTCATTTGAAAAGACCATGATGCTGGGAGGGATTGGGGACAGGAGGACAAGAGGACAACAGAGGATGAGATGGCTTTGGCATCACTGACTCAATGGACATGGGTTTGGGTGGACTCTGGGAGTTGGTGATGAACAGGGAGGCCTGGCATCTTGTGGTTCATGGGGTCTCAAAGAGTTGGACACGACTGAGCAATTGAACTGAACTGAACTGAACTGAACTTTCTCATGATTAGACTAGGGTTGTGGGCTCGGGGTGGGAAGACCACAAATAGATCAGTTTAGGCAATGGTCATCTAAGGTTTATGCTCCCACAGTGAAGAGATTCAGAATGGGGGGAGAAACAACACCCAAACTATATGCTGCTTACAGTGAAGTGAAGTGAAAGTCGCTCAGTCGTGTCCGACTCTTTGCGACCCCATGGACTATACAGTCTATGGAATTCTCCAGGCCAGAATACTGGAGTGGGTAGCTGCTTACAGGAGACCCACCTAAAACAAAATGACCCCAAGAGGTTAAAAATTAATGGGATGGCAAATGCAAAGTAAAAAAAAAAAAAAAAAAAGCAATATTAATATCAAAGCAGAGGGAATTCCCTGGCAGAAAGCATGGGTTCTATCCCTGATGAGGGAACTAAGATCCCACATGCGTCAGGCCCCACATCCCACCCCCCCATCTCCCCCACCCCACAAAAGAATTAAAGCAGAAATCTTTATTTGGTGGCAAAGATACTGTCCATTTCGAGGCATTCAAACTCCACCTCTCCGCCCCTCTGAGGCCAGAACTTTTGTGGAAGTGAAAGGGCTAAGGTAGCACGGCCTGTCCCCCAGGTCATGCAAGTGGCAGGACAGGTCAAGGGCGCACTCCGAGGGGATCACTGGTGCCCTCTCTTCATGCTTGCTTTGGCTGGCTTCCTATTGTCCACAGAGTTCTAACCCTTCTAACTCTGGCTGAATCCCTGAACTTCCTGTCTGTGAATAAATGACTCAATTGCTTTGGTCCTCCATTTCTCTACCTGACAAACAACACTTACCTTTCCCTACCTTGGTTATACAGGTAAATAAAAGGCCAGCTAAAAATACTTTGAAAGTTTAAGACATAAAGCTATACTTTTTTTGTACATAAAGCTTTTCCTTTATTTAAGGTTTTTAAAAATAATATTATGTGTCCTTAGTCTTAGTCGCTCAGTCGTATCCGACTCTTTGTGACCCCATGGACTGTAGCCCTCTAGGCTCCTCTGTTCATGGGGATTCTCCAGGCAAGAATACTGGAGTGGGTTGCCATGCCCTCCTCCAGGGGATCTTCTCAACCCAGGAATCAAACCCAAGTCTCCCGCATTGCAGGCGAATTCTTTACCATCTGAGCCACCAAGGAAGCTGAGTCAAGGGTAAAAAAATTATTACCAAATCTCAAATAATTTTTTTATTTAAGTATAGTTGATATACAATGTTGTGTTAATTTTAGGTGTATTATTCAGTTCTTCATACATATGTATGTATTATATATATATTCAGTTACATAGTTATTCAGTTATACATATGCATATTTCTATTTTTTTCACATTCTTTTTCCCTTAGAGGTTATTACAAAATGTTGAGTGTAGTTCCCTGTGCTATATAGTAGGTCTTTGTTGGTTATCTATTTTATATATAGTAGTTTGTTAATCCCAGACTCCTACTTTATCCCTCCCCCTGCCCTTTGGTAACTCTAAGTTTGTTTTCTATGTCTGTGGGTCTATTTCTGTGACACAAAACTACTTTAAAAAATTTATTTTTTTTTAGGGACATCCCTGGCGGTCCAAAGGCTAAGACTCTCCACTATCAATGCAGGGGGCCCAGGTTCAACTCCTGGTCAGGGAACTAGATCCTACATATTGCAATGAAGATTAAAGATCCTGTTTGCTGCAACTATGACCCTGCATAGCCAAATAAATAAATAAACATTCTAAAAAACCTTTTTTTTTTTAAAGCAAATAAAGCCCTTCTATAAATACAATCAATGTTATTTATCTAAAGCAAATACTCCTATCTCTATGTGTAAGTAACTACTGGGCTATGGGAAAGTCAACTGTCTTGCCTGAGGTCTTGCACAGCTAATTGTTTTCTGTTGTTGTTGTTTTTAAAAAAGATCTCCCTACTTCTTATCCTATGTTTTATCCACATAAAAATTGTCTTCTCCTGCTGTTAAATTTTTTTAGGTGTGATAATTGTCTTGGGCTTTTAAAAAAAATCTTTACGAGATACATAATGAAATACTTACAGATGATGAAATTGTATGATGCTTGAGAGTTGCTTCAAAATTCTACCGAGGAGAAATGTGTGGTTGATGAAATGAAAACTGACCATAAAGTAAAAACCGTTGAAACTGGACGATGGGTAGGTGGAGGTACATTGTGTATTCTTCCTCTACTATTGTACAGACTTTCTATTTTTCATAATAAACAATAAAATTAAAACTATCCTTTTTCTCTTCTGCTACATACTAATCGCTGACATCTCTCCCCCCCCTCCCAGTAACAGGGATCACATTTTCTGATATCTAATCTAGGTCTATAATCCAAGAACTGGGGTCACTGAAGGACAAGGGGAAGAAGAGCAAGAACAGAAAGCAATGTTGAGAATAGCCAAGTGGCAACAAGGGCACCTGATAAGTGACACCCATCGTCTCTTAAGCCCTTGGAGAATTAAGCAATAGTGGGAACATGAGGGTTTGTGACACTATTTTCTCTAGGCAGGGTCTAAAATGCTGGGCCTTCCCCAGGGTTGAGCACAAGTTGAGCACAAGTTGGGACTTAGCCTGTGCTTTGGGAACATTTCTGCTCTCCCTAAGATCATCACCAATGGTCCCACGTTGCAAAACCCAGTGGACTCTGTTCACAGCTTCTTGGAAGCACTAAACATTGTTGCCCACTTCCTAATTCTGGAAACACGCTCTTGCCCAGGCTGCCAGGCCCCTGTGCTCTCCTGGTTCTCCTCCTCCCATCCCAGCTTTGTCTTCTCATTCTCCTCTGCTTGCTGCCTGCCCAGCTCCTCACTGTGGACCTTCCGCTGGCCTCCTCCTCACTCTTACAGTGTCCCCGAGGCCACTCAGTTGTTCCTCCATCTCACTCACCCACCAGGGGCCCACAGCGCCAAGATCTATGTCACTAAACAGAGCTCCCCCTCCAACTGCTGACCAGATCATCTTGCCTCGGTGTCACACTGCTGCAGAAACCAGTATTCGAGAAACCAAGCACCATACTTGGAGAGTTGGAGAACTCAGGTTTATTACGCCGGTGGGCCCAGGGGAGTTAACATTCCTAGCTCTGAGCCCCAACGAAGGGGTTAAGAGTTTTTACAGACAGACTCTAGTGGGCAACACTAGCTGCTAATAGGCTGGTTTAAGCTAAGTGGTTTCACGCGCATGGGAACAGCAGTCAGGATGGGGAGGGGGATGCCTGACCTTTACACGGACAGGCATGATTAAGCAGGTTCGCAGGGGCTGGGCAATTGCAAAGAGCAGGACAAGGGTGAGTGAGATAAGCTCCAGTTCCTAATAGTTTAAGTCCTCACTTTCTGAGACTATGTGACTTACGTGATCCAGAATTTGCAAGGAGCAAGCCGAGTTACAGAGGCAGGAGGAGCAGGAGGTTATGTAAAATGCTAACTTTTCCTCTTCAACACAAGTTTCTCATACTCAGAATATCCAAACCTATACTTATCATATACCCTTGGCTCTGCTGAATATCCAGTTCCAGAGGGGGCCACCTCCCCTTCTAAGATCTCAGGTGTCCTCGCCATCCACCCATATGGCACTGTGCACCTTCTTTCACCACCTTCCTGCTCTCCAAAAGGTGGGTCTCACTACCCAAGCCTGCAGCAAAAACTACTACTAGAATGCCAAGGCCGACCCTTCCCTGGATGAACAAAGCAAACGAACACCCTTCATGTTTCTCCAGAAATCTTCTGACAGAGAAAAAGGAGAGATAGGGAGAAACACCTCTTTACTAGCAGACAGTCTAGGGCCATTTTTTTTTTTCACATAGGTGATCAAACTGAGGCCCCTTGGTCATCAGGGCTTCCGGCACCCCTTTCCTTCTGGAGGTGGTCTCCAAGGATCAACCAAGGCTTGGAAAGAGTTCCACGGCCCCTGATGGCACCCATCCCCTGCATTCATTCTGTAATGCTAAAAGCCTTTCAGGAAGACTCATGTTGGTGCCTTACCCAGTGTTCTGGTTAAAGAGCTATCAGTGAACACTGTCTTACCTGCCACCAAACAGTGAGGAGGTTGTTACTGAATTTTGGCAAGATTTGGGGGAGCTCTAATAAAAGAAGAGCTCCAAAACCCACACTGGCAATTCCGTGACCCTTGATCTGGCCAAGCCTCCAGCACCCCCACCTCCCAATCCCTATGAAACCCAGGCCTCTTCTCCCCAAAACTCTGAAGCCCAGCGAACCATGTCTTCTGAATAAGTCACAACTCTGTGACCCTGGAGCCTTCCCCAGGGCCCAGAACTACATTCTGGGGACTTCACCGGCATCACAGAAACAGACTCTAGCTCATCCCAGCTCTAGGGACTTCTCCTCTCGCTAGCACTGCCTTCAACAGGGTGGATTATGTCTGACCACCGGCACTGGAAACAACTGTCTTGTCTGATTGCAGGACCAGATCCGATCACTCCCAGGAGTTCTAGATCCACAGGTCCTTTGCTTGGTTCTGCAAAGGGTCTTTTTCTTTCCTTTCTTTCTTTTTTAATATTTGTTTATTTGGGTGCACTGGATCTTAGTTGCTATACTTGGGATATTTAGTTGCAGTATGTAAACTCTTAGTTGCAGCATGTGGGATCTAGTTCCCTGATCAGGGATCGAACCTGGGCCCCCTGCACTGGGAGCGAAGAGTCTAGCCACTGCTCCACCCAGGAAGTTCCCCAGCAGGCTCTTGAAGAAAGGCCAGCTCTGCATTCACCTTGGGACTCCAGAGCTTGTTGAGACTGCATTGCTAAGCTTTCTCTGAAGTTGCTCACCTCCCAAGAACCCAAAGCTATGGTTTTTCCAGTAGTCATGTATGGATGTGAGAGTTAGACTATAAGGAAAGCTGAGCCCCAAAGAATTGATGCTTTTGAACTGTGGTGTTGGAGAAGACTCTTGAGAGTCCCTTGGACTGCAAGGAGATCCAACCAGTCCATCCTAAAGGAGATCAGTCCTGGGTGTTCATTGGAAGGACTGATGTTGAAGCTGAAACTCCAATACTTTGGACACCTGATGCGAAGAGCTGACTCATTTGAAAAGACCCTGATGCTGGGAAAGATTGAGGGCAGGAAGAGAAGGGGACGACAGAGGATGAGATGGTTGGATGGCATCAACGACACAACAGACATGGGTTTGGGTGGACTCTGGGAGTTGGTGATGGACAGGGAGGCCTGGTGTGCTGCGGTTCATGGGGTCGCAAAGAGTCGGACATGACTGAGTGACTGAACTGAACTGAACAAGAACCCAAAGCCCTGTCAGTTTGCTCCTTCAGCCTAAAAGCCCAGACTAGATCATCCCCAACCTTCAGAATCCACTTATGGACTCACAGACCAGAACGTAGGAAAGCTTGGAACCCATGTGACCAATAGTGGTGAGTGCACATCGTGAGCGCCCTGAGAACATGGGGGAGAGTTTCCCTTCCCATCAGGGAACAGCAAGGAGCCCAATGACTGTGCCACAGCTGTACCTCTTAGACTGGGTGTCAGTGCCTCTGAGGGCACACAAGGCCGTGGGACAAACATTATCCATGCCCAGGGTTCCCACCCACTCTCCTCTGCCATCATGAAACTTCAGTGGAAGAATTCAGACTCAATTCCCAACATGTCAGGACTTCTCTGGTGGTCCAGTGGTTAAGAATCCACCTACCAATGCAGGAGACGCTGGTTCAGTTCCTGATCCAGGAACTAAGATTCCACAAGCTGTAGGGCAAATGAGCCGGTGTGCCACCACTACCGAAGCTGGCGAGCCCTAGAGTCTGTGCTCCACAACAGGAAGCCACTGCAATGAGAAGCCTGAGCTCCGCACCTAGAGAGGAAGCCCTGCTCTCTGCAACTAGAGAAAGCCCACATGCAGCAACGAAGACCCAGCACAACCAAAATAATGAAGTAATTTTTAAAAATTCCCAACACCTCTCCAGAATTGCCTGGGGAGGTAATGACTGCCTTCTGTATTCATTTATTCTTAAGAGTCTACAAGCCAAGCACGGAATTAAGTATGTATTGTAAATAGAGGCTGATGTCCTGAAATAAGCTTGAATGTAAGTTCCCTAGGCTTCCCTGCTACTAAAGGCTGATGGAAGGACATCATGACGAAGTTTAAGCTTTGTAGAGTGCTCCGTGGAGACCCTGGGAGACAAGGGGCTATGTGAGGACCAATGGCCACCATACCTGAATTTCAATTCTTTAGAAGTATTCCCCTCCAGATATTTCAACACTGAATGCAAAGTAGATGTTATCCCCTACTTGAGGCTTGGAAAGGGTAAACAAGTAGACCCGGGTCACGCAGAAAAGTGATACAGTTGGCCTTTGAACCTGCTCCCATCTGATCCTAGAGCTCATGTGTCTTTCCTCCCAGCCCCAAACCCTCAAAAAAAAAAAAAAAAAAAAACTCTTACAACCCAAGCACTCAGAAATCTTGGGCAAAAAAGGGCTTCTCTCTGGGGTGTGGATGGGATGGGGGATGGCGAGTGACTGGTCAGTGAATACAAGGTTTCCTTTAGGGCTGACGAAAATCTTTCAGAACTTGACAGGGTGATGGCTGCACAACATTATAAATAGACTAAATGCATTTAAAAGTGTACTCTGAATTTTATAAAGTGGTTAATTTCATGTTACACGAATTTTGCCTCAGTTCAAAAGAGAAATAAGGGACTACTTGGCAGTTCAATGGCTAAGACTGTGCTCCCAAAGCAAGGAGTACTGGTTCAATCCCTGGTTGGGGAATGATGATCCTGCATGCCACAGGTGTAGCCCAAAAACAGAAATAAAATAGAAGGGCTTCTCCCTTAACAGACCGGGCACTGTGGCTCCCCTCCCTCCCCAATTTGTCAAGTCACTGATATTTCCGCAGGTCACAGAAAACGCTCTGTTCATTTTTTGTCAGCCTTCTTTCTCTCCATTCTTCCGTGTGGACAGTTTCTATTGCTGTGTCTTCATAGATTTAGATATTGTAGTTTTCATCTCATGGAGTTTATTCACTGATTCAGTACTGACAGAGATAATGAAATTAGCAGCTAAGGATATTTTAAAAAAGAAAAAGGAAATATATCTGTTTCTCAGGTTCAAGAAGCTAGAGGGAAACAGGAGCAAGATGAGGAGAGAAATGAAAAATAGTTCTTAAAAAGACCCAAAATAAACTCCGTGAGATGAAAACTACAATATCTAAATCGAAAACTACACTGGGTGGGATAAACAGCCAATTAGAGGCTGCAGAAGACGAGATCAGTGAAGTTGAAGACATAGCAATAGAAACTGTCCACAGTGAAGAATGGAGAGAAAAAAGGCCGACAAAAAATGAGCAGAGCTTTTTTTGTGATTTGTGGAAATATCCAGCACTCTCACATAAGTGTTAGTCAAGTTGCACTAGGAGAGGAGGGAGGGGAAAGACAGGAAAAGTAGCTGAAGAAATACTTGGGCCACTTTCCTGATGAAAACCATTCCATCATTTTTCAGGTGCCTTAAAATACTGCCCATGTTCCTTACATTGACCTATAAGATTCTTCCCAGTGCACCCTGTTACTGATTCAATTTCAGCGGCACCACTCCTCCATCTCACTCCAGCCTCACTGGACTTCTCAGCTCTGCAGACCTCCTCCCAGTCTGGGTTTTCTTGCATGCCATTCCCTCTAGCTGGAAGGCTTTCCCCCATTGCTGGTTGATTTCCACTCCTCTTTTGATCTCAGATAATTATCACTTCCTTAGAGAAGCCCTCCGTGACTTCCCAACCAGGCACAGTCCTCTCAGCTCCCTTAACAGCCAAGCTTCTGGGCAGCGTTCGGGACAGTTGAGATGAAGAAATTATGACTCTATTATCTTCTTCCTTAGAGTATTGCTCATCACCACAACCCCAGGGCTTAGCCTCATGCCCAAGCTCGCTCTTAAACCACCTCTGTTGTGACAATCAATTTCCTGGTTTTATTTCTGCCTCCCCAGCATAGAATGGCTGTCTCAACTTAGTCCTTGGTTGACTCTCTAATATCTACTGTCAAATACCCATCTTTGCCATGAGCAAAATGGCCCAGGAGTGCCCTTGGAGAGGGCCAGAGATACCCATTTGTGTTAATTAGGGTTCTCCAGAGAAACAGAACATAGATAAATATACATGGAGAAAGAGAGACAGAAAGAGAGATTATTTTAAGGAATTATCTCTCATGATAACGGAAACTGGCAACTCCAAAATCTGCCCAGTGGGCAGTCTGCAGATCCAGAGAAGAGCCAAAGTTAGAGGTCAGGTCTAAAGGCCATCTATTGGGGAGAATCCCCTCTTGCTTGAGGGGAGTCAGTCTTTGGTCTTGCTGATTGTATGAGGGCCATCCACATTATGGAGAGTAAGTAATCTGCTTTTCTCAAAGTTCACTAATGTATTTATTTATTTTGGCTGCCCTGGATCTTTGTTGCTACCTTCGGGCTTTTTCTAGTTCTGGCGAACTGTTCTGCTATGTCCCCTGCATTGGCAGGCAAATTTTTAACCACTGGACCACAAAGGAAGTCCAAAGTCCACTAATTTAAAGGTGAATCTCGGGACTGTCCTAGTGGTCCAGTGGCTAAGACTGAACTCCCAAATCAGGGGACCTGGGTTCAATCCCTGGTCAAGGAACTAAATCCTATATGCTGCAACTAAGAGTTCACATGCCGCAACTAAGACCTGGCACAGACAAATAAATAAATAAATATCAATCGCATCCAAAAAGGAGAAGGCAATGGCACCCCACTCCAGTACTCTTGCCTGGAAAATCCCATGGACAGAAGAGCCTGGTGCGCTGCAGTCCATGGGGTTGCTAAGAGCCGGACACGACTGAGCGACTTCACTTTCCCTTTTCCCTTTCATGCATCATTGGAGAAGGAAATGGCAACCCACTCCAGTGTTCTTGCCTGGAGAATCCCAGGGATGGGGGAGACTGGTGGGCTGCCTTCTATGGGATCGCACAGAGTCAGACACGACTGAAGCGACTTAGCAGCAGCAGCAGTATCCAAAAAACATTCAGAAGTGTTTGACCAAATATTCAGGCATTGCGGCACTACCAAGTTGACACATAAAATCAACTGTCACACCATCTGAGAACCCCTCAGATAAACTCTGTCTGTGAAGTCCTCTCCCATCCCTACAAGTAGAAGTGAGGGGTTGATCTAATCACTTCTGTGCTCTCCACCAAGGGCAGATGAGTAAATGTTTCCTCTTCCTCCTTTACTTCTTTCTCTGTTGGTCTGTCTTTCCCCCTCTAAGAAGAATGTCCCAGCCCCCAGTGAACGACCAACTTTGGCTTTCTGTGTAGGAATGGTTTCCTTTCTCTTCCATGCTGCTGGTCCTCATCCTTGGCTAAGGTTTTACATCTATCAAGGAAGGCAAGTTTGGTTATTATACATAGCAGTCAGTGGGCATTTCCTCTTTGCCCACAAAGCCTCTCTCCTGATTGGTCCATCTATGTACCTGGATGGGACATGTTGATTTCATGTGATGCTTTAGGATGAGTGAATGGGTGAGGAGCTAGCATTTGGGTTGTGTGAAACCTTAAACGGCAGAATGGAGAGGCTTCTCCTCTGGGGCACCAACACTCCCTTTAGCTATAGTTCGTTCAGTTTCTTTGGAGAATATGCTTTTTGGCTAGGTCTAAATGGCTGGCTCTCTACTGGCACAGGAGTGAGGATGGAAGAACAGGGTATGGGAGTGGGGGCAGCTGATGGGTACGGTTGCTCAACAGATGGACTTTCATTATTCCCTGACAGCCTTCCCATCTCACTTCCACTCTCTGTCGGAGGTACCCTACTTCCTGGCATTCTGTTCAGTGGGTTGGCTGTATCTGCCAGTGCTTATTCTTGGCTGTGGTTTCTTACACTCCATCCATCAAGGCATTTCTACCCAGTTTATATCTTCCAGAAATGCACTGAAATCCACCATCCACTGATGGCCCATGCTGTTCTCCTCAATGTTATGAGTTTAGTTCTGTTTCTTTTTTTTAATTTAATTTTATTATAGGAGTATACTTCTTTTACAATGTTATGTTAGTTTCAGCTACACAACAAAGTGAATCAGCTAGATGTAGACATACATCCCCTCCCTCTGGAGCCTCCCTCCCACCCATCCCCCGCCCCATGCCCCATCTCTAGGTCATCAGAGAGCACTGAACTGAGCTCCCTGTGCTGTTCCTTTTTCTAATTTTGGTGGAGTATCAAGAGAGGAAGAAGACAAGTACATGAGTTTGGTTTGCTATACTGCAAGTGAAGTCCAGAGTAACCTTATAAAAACCTAACTTTCTTCTTTTTTACAGGGTTTTGATACACGCTGAAGTTCAAATGTCCCAAGAAAGGACATTTGGGACAAGAGGAAGGACCACTAGCACTTATGAAGTGTATGCCCTTGTATAATTGAAAGCTGTGAATGTATTTTTTTTCTTCTCTTTTTTTTTTTTTGCCAAGTCACATGGTTTATGGGATGTTAGTCCCCCGACCAGGAATCAAGCCTGGGCCCCAACAGTGAAAGTGCCAAGCTCTAACCACTGGACTACTGGGGAATTCCCTGTGAGTGCATTTTCCAATCAACAGAGCAATAGATGTCTGTCTAGATGTCATGCATTATATGAGGTGTCATGCATAACTCGCTTTGCATGGAACCCTCTGAAGGAGGTGTTAAGAGTCTCCTTCCCTGGCTGTCCAGTGGTTAAGACTCCCTGCTTCCACTGTAGGCGGCACAAGTTTGATCCCTGGTCAGGAAGCTAAGATGCCACATGGCATGTGGTGAAGCCCAGGAAAAAAGAAAAAACCTCCATCTTATAGATGAGGTCATTGGGGTGTAGTAAGGTAACTAATATGCAAAAATATTTGCTATTTTCATTTATTCAATAAATATGCATCAAGGGCCTTCTATGGGTGTGCTGTTTTAGGTGCAGGGGATACAGGAGTAAACAAGAGAATATCCTAGAGCTAAGTATAGATGGATATACTATAAAACAAATAAATATATACCTAGTCAGGTGGTAGCTGTGCTATGGGAAAGCATGAAGCTGGAAAGGAAGGGAAAGCTGGGAGTTGAAGTGGGGTACTTTTTTTTGCTACGTTGTGAATCCTGCAGAACCCTAGCTCCTTGATCAGGCATTGAATTTGTGACTTCTGCAGTGGAAGCATGGAGTCCTAGCCACGAGACTGCCAGGGAAGTCTCAGGGGGCACTCCTGTATTCTGGGTGGGAAGACCTTCTGGAGAAGGAGACATGTGAGACCTGAAGGAGGAGAGTGTGATCTTGGACAATGAATAACTGAAAAATGAGTCTTCTTTTGAGAAGGGAATCAGCTCTAATTAGGCTTCCCAGGAAGCTCAGTGGTAAAGAAGCTACTTGCCAATGCAGGAGATGCAAGAGATATAAGGTCTGATCCCTGGGTCTGGAGAATCCCCCGGAGTAGGAAATGGCAACCCACTCCAGTATTCTTGCCTGGAAAATTCCATAGACAGAGGAGCCTGAGCAGGGGAGGGTACAGTCTATGGGGTCACAAAGAGTTGGACACAACTGAGCACACACACAGACACACACACACACTAGTTAAATAGAGACCTTGAAGGAAATCCTTGGACCAAAAAGGACTTTGGGTATTCAGATACTGTGAGGGTACTTCTGTGAGAAACTGACTTTGCCATCTTTGAGAATTATACCAAGATCCTTGAGTAGCTGATGAGTCAACTAAGACAAAAGTATCCAGTAAAACTAAAGCGAAGTCTGTTTTATTCTCTATCGTAAATTACAGACCCTTCCATTTCACTTGACATCAAGAGATAAGTCTCCTGTCCAATTGTTTGACAACAATCTGTCTTAACCATCTATAATATAACTTTTATGTTATAGTAGACATCAAGGCTTGTAAAACCAGTTTTAAATACTTAGGAAAAGCCATAATACAGTGTGCTACCATTTCTGTAAAAAAATAGGAAAAAGTATAAACACACACAGAGTTGATATGCTCATACTAACAAACATATGCTGTGGTAGACTGCAAAAAAAAAGAAAAAAGCCACGAATTCTATTCATCCCTGAATGGATGCCCTTTTGCAATGTGATTTTAAAGCTCTTTCCAGACTTCCTTGGTGGCCCAGTGGTTAAGTATCTGCCTGCCATGGACTCAGTCCCTGGTCCAAGAAGATTCCATGCACTGTGGGGCAACTAAACCCATGTGCTGCAAGCCAGTGCTCTGCAATGAAAAGAGCCACTGCAATGAGAAATCTGTGCACTGTAACTAGAGAGTCACCCCTGTTGGCTGAAACTAGAGAAAGCTTGAGCACAGCAATGAAGACCCAATGGAGCCAAACACCAATGAACAAACAACAACCACAAATATATTAAACAAAAGAAAAAGTAACACTCTTGCCATCACAACATGGAGTCTACTCCTCCAGACCCCTTGAATCAGGACTTGGCCATTTGCTTTGATTTAATTTGCTTTATCAGAGGTTCATTAGCAAATTTGATGAAGGCAGAGGCTCAAAGAAAAGGAAATCCTTGGACCAAAAAGGACTTTGGGTATTCAGATACTGTGAGGGTACTTCTGTGAGAAACTGACTTTGCCATCTTTGAGAATTATACCAAGATCCTTGAGTAGCTGATGAGTCAACTAAGACAAAAGTATCCAGTAAAACTAAAGCGAAGTCTGTTTTATTCTCTATCGTAAATTACAGACCCTTCCATTTCACTTGACATCAAGAGATAAGTCTCCTGTCCAATTGTTTGACAACAATCTGTCTTAACCATCTATAATATAACTTTTATGTTATAGTAGACATCAAGGCTTGTAAAACCAGTTTTAAATACTTAGGAAAAGCCATAATACAGTGTGCTACCATTTCTGTAAAAAAATAGGAAAAAGTATAAACACACACAGAGTTGATATGCTCATACTAACAAACATATGCTGTGGTAGACTGCAAAAAAAAAGAAAAAAGCCACGAATTCTATTCATCCCTGAATGGATGCCCTTTTGCAATGTGATTTTAAAGCTCTTTCCAGACTTCCTTGGTGGCCCAGTGGTTAAGTATCTGCCTGCCATGGACTCAGTCCCTGGTCCAAGAAGATTCCATGCACTGTGGGGCAACTAAACCCATGTGCTGCAAGCCAGTGCTCTGCAATGAAAAGAGCCACTGCAATGAGAAATCTGTGCACTGTAACTAGAGAGTCACCCCTGTTGGCTGAAACTAGAGAAAGCTTGAGCACAGCAATGAAGACCCAATGGAGCCAAACACCAATGAACAAACAACAACCACAAATATATTAAACAAAAGAAAAAGTAACACTCTTGCCATCACAACATGGAGTCTACTCCTCCAGACCCCTTGAATCAGGACTTGGCCATTTGCTTTGATTTAATTTGCTTTATCAGAGGTTCATTAGCAAATTTGATGAAGGCAGAGGCTCAAAGAGTGCTCGTGCATCGGAGTGTGCCCTCACTGCTGGGAATCTCCGGTCATCACAAGAGGGAGGCTGGACTAGCCTGCTGCACGTTGGGAAGTGGGTGTCTGTCACTCAGGCTAACATTGACATTAAGCCAGCTTCCAGATATGTGAAGACTCCCCAGTCTAAACAGCCTGCCAACTGCCAGACACGTGACTGAGGCCATTCTAGGTCATCCATCCCACTAAGTAAGCCTGGCCAAGAACTGCCCAGCTGGCCAGTAGAATCTAGAGCGGTTACAAATGCTTGTTACTTGAAGCTGCTAAGTTCTGGAGTGACTTGTCATGCACCAAGTACACGTGGAAAGTATCTCTGGAAAGATTTCTTTACTGGCTACCCTGGTTGCCTGGGGGCATAGGAAGAACTGAGCCAGGGACAAGGATGAGAGGAAGAATTTTTAGTGTATCCTTTTTTGAACTTTTTGAATTTTGAACCATAAGAATGTGCAGTTCAGTTCAGTTCAGTAACTCATTCATGTCCAGCTCTTTGCGACCCCATGAACTGCAGCACACCAGGCCTCCCTGTCTATCACCAACTCCCAGAGTCCACCCAAACCCATGTCCATTGAGTTGGTGATGCCATCCAGCCATCTCATCCTCTGTCGTCCCCTTCTCCTCCTGCCCTCAATCTTTCCCAGCATCAGGGTCTTTTCAAATAAGTCAGCTCTTCGCATCAGGTGGCCAAAGTATTGGAGTTTCAGCTTCAGCATCAGCCCTTCCAATGAATATTCAGGACTGATCTCCTTTAGGATTGACTGGTTGGACCTCCTTGTAGTCCAAGGCACTCTCAAGAGTCTTCTCCAACACCACAGTTCAACAAAGAATGTGCAGACTGCGTTCTAAAAGACAAATGCAACTGTAAAATGTTAAAATTAGAAAGCATGACTGGCAGAGGAGAGAATTTTCATTCATCAATTGTCCTTTGTGTTATTATGTCAAGAGTGAGTGAACTGAAAATGAACATACAGTGTTTGTGGTTTTGTTTCTTTTTCTCAAATAGATCTAAGACCTTTGTCCTCCAGGACAATAGCAGCCTGAATGTACTGTGGTGTTTGAGACAAAAGCCCAGTCTCTTATCCTCTCTGCAGTGCTTCTGACAGTTTCTAAAGCTCAAATAGCATAACACATTGTTTTAGCCACATCTTGTCAAGGAGCTTACTCTGAAGTCCAAATTCCTTCCACTGCAATTTAGTGCCACTTCCTCCCCAGGAGAAGAAGAGTGGGATGGAAGCCATATTGGTTGCATGGGACTAAACTTGAATTGGCTCAGGAAAAAGGAGAAATTTGTTGCCTCCCTAAATTCAAGGAGAGGAGGGACAATCTGACCACTAGAAGGTGGGGATGGAGGGGATTGGGAATGAGCAGATGCAGGAACTTGAAGGCTGGCGGGTCTTTTCCTCCTTTGTTCCTCCTTGATGTCACTTCCTTCTCATTCCTTGCAGACCAGTGGAGACAGAGCTGAAAACTAAAGTCTTAGGTCTTACTGCTTGCTGCATTGGAAGGCATGACCCCTAATCTCTTCAGGTGTAAACTCAGACCCACCATGGGAACGTAGAGCAAAAAGACAGTTGTCTAAGAAGTGAACCAGATCCTCTAAGATCCTCTAAGAAGTCTCACCAGATCCCCAGCCTGCTAGTACCTTGATCTTGGATTTACTAGCCTCCAGAACTGTGAGGAATAAATTTCTATTGTTTATAAGCTACCCAGTCTATGGTATTTTTGTTATAGCAGCCAAAGTCGACTAAGATAGTCGATATCTCCTCACATAGTTCTTTTAGTGTATGTAGATGGTGAGAACATTTAAAATCTACTGCCTTAGCAGTTTTCAAAACCACAGTTCAGTTTTGTTAGCTATAGACATCATGCTGCTATATATTAGATCCCTAGAACTTATTCATCTGTTAAGTGGAAATTTGTACCCTTGACCACCATCACACTTTCCTCCCCATCTCTCTGGCTACCACAATTCTACTCTCTGTTCTGAGTTTGTTTGTTGGTTTTTTTCTTTCTTTCTTTTTTTTTTAGATTCCACATATAAGTGAGTTTTTAACAGTATTAGTCTTTCTCTACTGACTTACTTCACATAGCATAATGCCCTCAAAAGATGATGCTGTGAAAGTGCTGCACTCAATATGCTAGCAAATCTGGAAAACTCAGCAGTGGCCACAGGACTGGAAAAGGTCAGTTTTCATTCCAATGCCAAAGAAAGGCAATACCAAAGAATGTTCAGACTACTGCACAATTGCACTCATCTCACACACTAGCAAAGTAATACTTAAAATTCTCCAAGCCAGGCTTCAACAGTATGTGAACCGAGAACTTCCAGATGTTCAAGCTGGATTTAGAAAAGGCAGAGGAACCAGAGATCAAATTGCCAACATCTGATGGATCATTGAAAAAGCAAGAGAGTTCCAGAAAAACATCTACTTCTACTTTATTGACTATATCAGAGCCTTAACTGTGTGGATCACAGCAAACTGTGTAAAATTCTTCAAGAGACTGGACTACCAGACCACCTGACCTACCTCCTGAGAAATCTGTATGCGGGTCAAGAAGCAACAGTTAGAACTAGACATGGAACAACAGACTGGTTCCAAATTGGGAAAGGAGTACGTCAAGGCTGCATATTGTCACCCTGTTTATTTAACTTATATGCAGAGTACATCCTGTCTCTTATACACATCTCTGAATGGATNAATCTGTATGCGGGTCAAGAAGCAACAGTTAGAACTAGACATGGAACAACAGACTGGTTCCAAATTGGGAAAGGAGTACGTCAAGGCTGCATATTGTCACCCTGTTTATTTAACTTATATGCAGAGTACATCATGCAAAATGCTGGGCTGGAATTAAGATTGCCAGGAGAAATATCAATAACCTCAGTTAAACAGTTGACACCACCCTTATGGCAGAAAGTGAAGAAGAACTAAAGAGCCTCTTGATGAAAGTGAAAGAGGAGAGTGAAAAATTTGGCTTAAAACTCAACATTCAAAAAACGAAGATCATGGCATCTGGTTCCATCGATTCAGTTCAATTGTTCAGTCGTGTCTGGCTTTTTGTGACCTCATGGACTGCAGCACACTAGGCTCAGCCATGGAATGCTCCAGGCAAGAATACTGGAGTGGGTTGCCATTTCCTTCCCGAGGGGATCTTCCTGACCCAGGGATCGAATCCAGGTCTCCCACATTGCAGACGAACTCTTTACCAACTGAGCCTCGAGGAAAGCCAGTACAAGCAGTCAAAGCATCAGGTTTCACCACGAAGCCTGAGGGTAATTAAATGTAATGATGTGAACAATCAGACTTTTCAATCTAAAATGATTCAGCTGTTAATTAGACTTCTTGTGGTGATCATTTTCCAATATACAGAAATTTCAAATCATCATGGTATATGTTGCTGTTGTTCAGTTGCTAACTCATCGCCGACTCTTTGTGACTCCATGGACTGAAGCACACCAGACTCCTCTGTCCTTCACTGTTCCTTGAAATTTGCTCAAATTCATGTCATTGAGTCAGTGAGGCTATCTGACCATTTCATCCTCTGCTGCCGCCTTCTTTTGCCTTCAGTCTTTCCCAGCATTAGAGGTTTTTCCAATGACTTGGCTCTTTGCTTCAGGTGACCAAAGTATTGGAGATTCAACTTCAGCATCAGTCCTTCCAATGAATATCCAGGGTTGAATTCCTTTAGGATTGACTGGTTTGATCTCCTTGCTGTCCAAGGGACTCTTAAGAGTCTTCTCCAACACCACAGTACAAAAGCATCAATTCTTCAGCGCTCAGCTTTCGTTATAGTCCAACTCTCACATCCATACATGACTACTGGAAAAACCATCAATTCATGGTTCCATCAGTTCCTGGCAAATAGATGGGGAAACAATGGAAACAGTGAGAGATTTTATTTTGGGGGGCCTCCAAAATCACTGTAGGTGGTGACTGTAGCCATGAAATTAAAAGATGCTTGCTGCTTGGAAGAAAAGCTATGACCAACATAGACAGCATATTAAAAAGCAGAGACATTACTTTGCCAACAAAGATCCGTCTAGTCAAAGCTATGGTTTTTCCAGTAGTCATGTACGGATGTGAGAGTTGAACTATAAATAAAGCTGAGCGCCGAAGATTTGATGCTTTTGAACTGTGGTGTTGGAGAAGACTCTGGAGAGTCCCTTGGGCAGCAAGAGATCAAACCAGTCAATCCTAAAGGAAATCAATCCTGAATATTCATTGAAAGGACTGCTGCTGAAGCTGAATCTCCAATACTTTGGCCACCTGATACGAAGAACTGACTCATTGGAAAAGACCCTGATACTGGGAAAGACTGAAGGCAGGAGGAGAAGCGGGTAACAGAAGATGAGATGGTTGGATGGCATTATTGACTCAATGGACATGAGTTTGAGCAAGCTCCAGGAGTTGGTGATGGACAGGGAAGCCTGGCACGCTGCAGTCCATGGAGTCACAACAAATTGGACATGACTGAGTGACTGAACTGAACTTAACTGAATGCAGGAAATCTGGGTTCAATCCTTGGGTCTAGAAGTTCCCCTGGAGAAGGAAATGGCAACCCACTCCAGTATTCTTGTCTGGAGAATCCCATGGACAGAGAAGTCTGGTGGGCTACAGTCCATGGGTCGTGAAGAGTCAGACACGACTAAGCAACTAACACACAAATAATAGTATAGGATATAGTAAGTCCTCTACATACAAAACTTCAAATTGGAAGCTTTCAAAGATGCAAACGTGTGTTGGCATGTCCAGTCACATAAATTAGTTCATGTGCCTGGCATCCATTGTCATGCGCATACATCCCCTGCAAGTTGTGCTGCTTGCCCTCCGTCTCCTATTGCTGATGACCCTTCAGCTCTACCATCTCTCACCTCCTCTCCCCCTTCCAGTCAGTAACTCTTGCTTGCTCAGATGATCCCTGCCCCTATATTCCAGCTGTCAAACTGTACTACTGTGCCTTTTCAAGGTACTGTACTATTAAGATTTAAAATGTGTTTTTTGTGTGTGTGCTTTTTACAGTATTATTTATTATGTATTATTTGTGAAAAGTATTATGAACCTATTATAGTACAGTGCTATAGAGTTGATTGTATTTGTTGACTACCTAGGCTAACTTTGTTGGACTTATGACCAAATTGGACTTAAGAATGTGCTCTCAGAATGGAACTCATTCATATGTACAGGACTTTCTGTAATGATTAAGTGTAAAGCTCTGGGTTAAATTCCCAGCTCTGTCACTTACTGGCTGTGGGTCCTTGGGGATGTTACCTGTTAATTACCCTATTTGCAAAATGGAATATAATAATAACAACCACTTCATACAGTTGCTCTGTGAAGCATATGAGAACTGTCCTGGAACACAGTAAGTACTTAAAGATATTAGCTGTTATTATTCCATATTCTTCCTATTACAAAAAAATGTTACAATAAACAGTTTGGAAGTTATTATTTGCATTATCATGCAAGTCTATGTCTGGAATTCTTGGGTCAATGAATATAGTGAAGTGAAAGTGAAGTCGCTCAGTCGTGTCCAACTCTTTGCGACCCTGTGGACTGTAGCCTACCAGGCTTCTCTGTCCATGGGATTCTCTAGGCAAGAATACTGGAGTGGGTTACCATTTCCTTCTCCAGGGGATCTTCCCGACCCAGGGATTGAACCCGGGTCTCCCGCATCAGAGGCAGACGCTTTAACCTCTGAGCCACCAGGGAAGCCCCCAGTGAATATATGCCTTTTATAATTGATGGATATTGCCAAATGCTTTCTAAAATCACTGTACTAATTTACAGTCCCACAACCTGTTTTTCCAAACTCTAGCCAAGTCTGAGAGATATGTGGCCAAACCTCTAAATTCTGGCAACCTGACATATGAAAAGTGCTATCTCCTGCCTTTTAAATTATGGGACAGAATCTGGGCAACCTGTTGTGTTTATTGATTGTGTGTACATTTTTTCTTGTGACTTCCTGTTGGTATCACTCATTCATCTTAACTATTTTTCTCATTGATTTTATTCATTCATCCAATTAATTGTATTGAGTACATATTAGGGATACAACAGTGAACAAGATAAGACCTCGTCCTTATGAAGCTTATAATCTGGTCAGGGAGACAGAAAATTAGCAAAGAAAGAATAAAATAATTACAATTCCCATGAGAATAAAATAAAGAGGCTGTTAAAAACATGAGTAAGCAGCAGTAGCGAGAATCTTCGTTAGAAAAAGAGGTAATCATAGAAAGATTATTTAAAGAAATGAACTTTAAGTTAGGAACAGATGGTTGAGAAGGAGTGAATCATGGAAGGAGCAGTGGATTATGTTTCAAGCAGAAGGAACAGCCATATGCAAAAGCTCTAATTCAAGAATGAGCTTAGCAAGTTTCAGGAACAGGCAGACAACTGTGGCTGGAGTGTCCTTGGTGAGGGGAAGAGAGTCAGCAGATGAGATTGGAGAGATGGGCTGGTGTCACAGGAATATGAATTTTACTTCCAGTGCTTTGGGAAACTGACACTAGGAAACTGACACAATCTTAAATACTCAAAGACCATTCCAGCGGTTCTGTGATTGGACAGGAGGGAGGCAAACGTGGATAAAGGCAGGAAGGCTAGTGAGGAGACTAACGCAGGAATCTGAGTCAGTGACAGTAGTTTGGACAGAGTGGAGACAGTGGAGAATGGGGCTTCCTAGGTGACACTAGAGGTAAAGAATCCACGTGCTAATGCAGGTAGATGTAAGAGACACGGGTTCGATGTCTGAGTCAGGAAGATCCCCTCGAGGAGGGCACAGCAAACCACTTCAGTATTCTTGCCTGGGCTTCCCAGGTGGCGCGAGTGGTAAAGAGCCTGCTTGCCAGAGCAGGAGACAAAGAGACGCTGGTTTGATCCCTGGGTTGGGAAGAACCCTGGATGAGGAATTGGCAACCGACTCCAATATTCTTGCCTGGAGAATCCCATAGACAGAGGAGCCTAGAAGACTGCAATCCATAGAGTCGCACAGAGTCAGACACAACTGAAGTGACTCAGCAAGCACGCACGCCTTGGAGAATGAGGAAAAGGAGTACATTGATGATATTTTGGGAGGTATAACTGGCAGGACTGGGTAATGAATCAACCATGGCGGCTCATGATGAATGAAGTTGCAGAAATGACTCCCTGGTCTTTAGCTCTTCCCTCTGAGTCAACAGAGCCCTTACAATAATAAGGAAGATCACAGAAAGGGAGGTGTGGGAGTTGAACAGGGTGATGGCAAGTTCAGCTTTAGACATACTAATCTGGATATGATGGTAAGACACCCCAATGGAAGTGGCCACAAAACATTAGATAGGCGAGTTAGAAGCTCAAAAGAGTGATCTGGACTAACCATATAAATTTAATGGGAAGTGTTCTTCGTGTTTCACCATGAAAGTGAAAAAGAAAACTAGTCACTTAGTGGTGTCCGACTCTTTGTGACCCCACGGACTGTAGTCCACCAGGCTCGGCCATGGAATTCTCCAGGCAAGAATATTGACGTGGGTAGCCATTTTCTTCTCCAGGGGATCTTCTTGACCCAGGAATCGAATCGAGCTCTCCCGCATTGTGGGCGGACTCTTTACCAACTGACCCTCCAGGAAAGCCAATACAAGCAGTCAAAGCATCAGGTTTCACCATGAAGCCTGAGGGTAATTAAATGTAATGATGTGAACATTTAGACTTTTCAATCTAAAATGACTCAGCTGTTAATTAGACTTCTTGTGGTGATCATTTTCCAATATACAGAAATTTCAAATCATCATGGTATATGTTGCTGTTGTTCAGTCGCTAAGTCATCGCCGACTCTTTGTGACTCCATGGACTGAAGCACACCAGACTCCTCTGTCCTTCACTGTTCCTTGGAATTTGCTCAAATTCATGTCATTGAGTCAGTGAGGCTATCTGACCATTTCATCCTCTGCTGCCTCCTTCTCCTTTTGCCTTCAGTCTTGCCCAGCGTTAGAGGCTTTTCCAATGAGTCGGCTCTTTGCATCAGGTGGCCAAAGTATTGGAGATTCAACTTCAGCATCAGTCCTTCCAATGAATATTCAGGGTTGAATTCCTTTAGGATTGACTGGTTTGATCTCCTTGCAGTCCAAGGGACTCTCAAGAGTCTTCTCCAATACCACAGTTCAAAACCACCAATTATTTGGCATTCAGGCTCCTTTATAGCCCAATTCTGTACATGACTACTGGAAAAACCATAGCTTTGACTTTATGCACCTTGGTCGGCAAAGTGATGTCTCTGCTTTTTAATACACTGTTTAAGTTTGTCATAGTGTTTCTTCCAAGGAGCAAGCATCTGAATTTTATGGCTGCAGTTATCATCCATAGCGATTTTGGAACCCAAGAAAATAAAAAAAGTGTGTCCACTTTTTCCCCTTCAATTTGCCATGAAGTGATGGGACTGGAGGCCATTATCTTTGTTTTTTGAATGTTGAGTTTTAAGCCACCTTTTTCACTCATTATGTTTTAATGCCTGAAATTAATATATGTCAATTATACATCAATTATTTTTCTAAACCTTTTATTTTGTATTGGGGCATAGCTGATTAACAACGTTGTCATAGTTTCAGATGAACAGTGAAGGGACTCAGTCACACATATACATTATACTTTAATTATTTTTTTAAAAAGAGAAAATTAAAAAAAAAATAATGATTTAGCAGAGAAAGTATCTTGCACTTACATCAAGCCTTTCTCTCAAAAATGCAATGCAGGGGGATTTCCCTGGAAGTCCAATGGGGGACTTCGCCTTCCAATGCAGGGCTTTCCAGGTGGTTCAGACAGTAAAGAATACACCTGCAATGCAAGAGACCCAGGTTGGATCCCTGGATCAGGAAGATCCCCTGGAGAAGGGAATGGCAACCCACTCCAGTATTCTTGCCATGGAAGAATTCCATGGTCAGAGGAGCCTGGCAGGCTACAGCCCATGGGGTCACGAAGAGTCAGACATGACTGAGAAACTAACACTTTCACTTTAAAATAGTCCACATCAAAAAAAAAAAAAAAATGCAATGCAGGGACTTTCCTGACAGTCTAGTGGTTAAGACTCAGTAAGATTCCGTTCTTCCTCTGCAGGGGTGGAGTGGGTTCAATCCCAGGTCAGGGGACTAAGATTCCACATGCCATGTAGTACAGGGGTGGGGTGCGGGGACAAACAAACAAAAAACCCATTGCACATTATCAAATCAGAATGGCTAATAAGCACGAGGAAGTATTAAGCAGGAAGGAGGCAGGGAAAGGACTAGCTCCTTCATTGTAGAAGTAGTAGTGGTGAAAGTCACTCAGTCATGTCCAACTCTTGCGACCCCGTGGACTGCAGCCTGCAAGGTTCCTCTGTCCATGGGATTCTCCAGGCAAGAATACTGGAGTGGGTTGCCATTTCCTTCTCCAGGGCATCTTCCCGATCCAGGAATCAAACCCATGTCTCCTGGATTACAGGCAGATTCTTTACCGACTGAGTGTACTGCAATCTGGAGCCTTCCACTGGGGAGCCTTCCCCACCAGGGAAGAACTGAAACCCAGCAAGGGCTCAGGTGCCTGTGGCACAGAGAGCCCAACTCTGACAGTGGGAGTGTGCAGCAAAATCAGGATTTATTGCAGAGCACCAAACAAGGGAATAGGAGACAAGCCTCAGATCTATTCTAACTTGGTCTTTGAGTGAGGGTTTTTTAAAAAGGAGAAGAATAGGACTTCCCTGGTGGTCCAGTGGTTAAGAATCTGTCTGCCAATACTGGGGACACATGTTTGATCCCATGTCCAGGAAGATTCCACATGCCATGGGGCAATGAAGCCCGTGTGCCACAACTACTGAGCCCGTGCTTTAGAGCCCCTGATCCGCAACATGAAAATCAACCACAATGGGAGGCCCCGGTACCACAACTAGTAGCCCCAACTCACCCCCACTAGAGAAAGCCCAAAGGACCCAAGACCCTGTGTGCCAAGACAAAGACCTAGAGCAGCCAAAAATAAATTTAAAAAGTTGGGGGGTACTTCCCTGGTGGTCCAGGGCTGAGACTCTGTGCTCCCAATGCAGGGGGCCTGGAATTCAATCCCTGGTCAGGGAAATAGGTCCTGCGTGCCTCCACTAAGAGTTCCATCCTGCAACTAAAAAATCCCACATGCTACAACTAAGACCCAGGGCAGCCAAAGTAAATAAATACATAGTTTTCAAATGGTGGGGAGAACAAAGAGGTGGGGATTAATCGTGAAATTTCTATGATATTTCTTAGACGTAGTTTCAGGAGTCAGCATGTCTTTGATTTACAATTCTCTGGCTAAGCGGTACATTATTCAGGGATCTGTTAGCTTATCTTGCCCTGAGAAAACAACGGAGTTTGCATGTTTAATGATGATATCTAGATTCGAAATTTCAGTGGGTAGTTGATGTTATCAACCATGGTAATTTTAGTCATCTGACTCTGGCTGATGAATGCTCAGTTAGCACAGGATTGAGGTCAGAGGGGACAAGAAAGGGATGAAGTTTTAGATAGAGAGATTAATTATAAACGGTATGGGACTTCAGGGAATTCGGTTTTAAGGGGACTCGGTTTCAGAATCATTTGGCCACATTTTTTTACAAAAACTCTAATCTCCCCAGTCTTTAAAAAAGTAGTTCAGATGTCATGGTACCTGGGGAAGGGGTTTCTCTTTTCCAAGGTCCCCTATTCAGCCTTTCTGAGTTGAGACTTAGTTTTGGTCCAGTAAATAAGTGACGTGTTTAGCACACTGCCTGGTATACTGAAGTGCTCAATGACTCCTTGCTATTATTAACATTAGAAGAAAGAACCCTGGTGCCTGAGAGTCAGAGGTTCTGGGTTCATTTCCTGGTTGCAAATAATAAAAAAGAAATAAATAAATTCTAATTAGTGTAAAGAAACAAATTTACTGGATCACCTAGCTTGAAGGACTAGCCAAAGAGCCAAAAAAAAAAAAAAAAAATTTAAGTAAGATAGGTCAGAAATTATAGTCTCCGTTTTGCCACGAGGAAACTAAGAAACTACCATCAGGCGGTAAGTGATGGAGCAGGAATACCAATGTGATCTGAGATTGCTTTTGATCTGAGACTTCCCAGAGAACTAAATTGCTTCAGAAGCCAGGGCCTCTGGAAGCAGCAATTCAACAGCTGATATTTGTCTCTGCTTTTCTTGCCCTGTTGGCCTGATTCTCTGTTACTGTGGGAACGTCATCTCAATGTGATAGAAAAAAATGGCTGCACCTAAAAGGAGTACATCAAGGCTGTATAGTGTCACCCTGCCTATTTAACTTATATGCATGAGAAACGCTGGGCTGGAAGAAGCACAAGCTGGAATCAAGATTGCCAGGAGAAATATCAATCACCTCAGATATGCAGATGACACCACCCTTATGGCAGAAAGTGAGGAGGTACTAAAAAATAAAAAGCCTCTTGATGAAAGTGAAAGAGGAGAGTGAAAAAGTTGGCTTAAAGTTCAACATTCAGAACACTAAGATCATGGCATCTGGTCCCATCACTTCATGGGAAATAGATGGGGAAACAGTGTCAGACTTTATTTTTGGGGGCTCCAAAATCACTGCAGATGGTGACTGTAGCTATGAAATTCAAAGACGCTTACTCCTTGAAAGGAAAGTTATGACCAACCTAGATAGCATATTCAAAAGCAGAGACATTACTTTGCCAACAAAGGTCCGTCTAGTCAAGGCTATGGTTTTTCCAGTAGTTATGTATGGATGTGAGAGTTGGACTGTGAAGAAAGTTGAGCGCCGAAGAATTGATGCTTTTGAACTGTGGTGTTGGAGAAGACTCTTGACAGTCCCTTGGACTGCAAGGAGATCCAACCAGTCCATTCTAAAGGAGATCAGTACTGGGTGTTCTTTGGAAGGAATGATGCTAAGGCTGAAACTCCAGTACTTTGGCCACCTCATGAGAAGAGTTGACCCATTGGAAAAGACCCTGATGCTGGGAGGGATTGAGGGCAGGAAGAGAAGGGGATGACAGAGGATGAGACAGCTGGATGGCATCACCGACTTGATGGACGTGAGTTTGAGTGAACTCTGGGAGTTGGTGATGGACAGGGAGGCCTGGCGTGCTGCGATTCATGGGGTCGCAAAGAGTCGGACACTACTGAGCGACTGAACTGAACTGAAGGAATCCCAGCAGAATGTTTCCCCAGGCCCTGCTTCCCACATATATCATCCGGGACTGGCTCTAACGAGCTTGAAGTCACATTCTGACCCTTGGTCCAATTACTGTTGTCAGGAATAAGATTTTCTGCTTCACTAGGATTAGGTCACAAATACAGCAGTGGATCTGGGCTTTGCGGAGGAGTATGTGTGGAAAGTCACAGATCAAAAGCCATCACAGGTCACAGTATTCCTGCCCCATCACTTACTGCCTGATGATAGTTTCTCAGTTTCCTCATGACAAAATGGAGACAATAATATCTGATCTTATTTAATTTGGGTGGGAGGCAGGTGGAGCCACACAGCACAGCATGGAGGATCTTAGTTTCCCGACCAGGGATTGAACGTGTGTCCCTTGCAGTGGAAGCACAGAGTCCTAACCACTGGACCAGTAAGGAATTTCTTTTTTTGTTTGTTTAAATAATGAGGCTCGAGGACACAGGTTGTATGAAAAGAAAAGTGAGGGAAAAGAAAAGTCCCTCAGTTGTGTCCAACTCTTTGCGACCCCACTCTATACAGTCCATGGAATTCTCCAGGCCAGAATACTGGAGTGAGTAGCCTTTCCCTTCTCCAGGGGATCTTCCTGACCCAGGGATCGAACCCAGGTCTCCCGCTTTGCAGGCAGATCCTTTACCAGCTGAGCCACACAAGGGAAGCCCTGTATGAAAAGAACTGTACACATATTATCTTGGGCTTCCCTGGTGGCTCCGATGGTAGAGAATCTGCCTGCGAAACAGGAGACCTTAACACTATCACTCTGGCCAAACTGCTGGAACCAAGTATACTAGATAACAATTTGCTAATTTGTGGTAAAAGTCATAATTATTTTTAAAATTCAATAATTTTCAATAACAAAAATGACAGAAACTTAATAGGAGTGTCAAACTTGCCTTCAGTGACAGGCAACTGTTGCGTAATCTATCCAAGAAAGGAATGATTATCAAAAGTCTTGTCTCTAAGTGAATACTGACCAGAGATATGGAATCTTAAGTAACACTTTCATCAAAAAACATATGGATTACTAGTACTGGAAGGAATCCGGCCTCTTTAATTTAGATATGGAACCTATAACCAGAGAGGTTGACGTGACTTCTAACACGACATTACGCAGCAGCAAGTGGGGTAGCGGACTAGGTCCCAGGTCTCTCAGATACGAATCCTTGCTCTTTCTATCACACTGCCTCCCTTCCTTGCTGTGTCTTGTTGGAACTTGATGGAGCCTTTTCTAAGCCTGAAATGCATTTAGAAGAGAATGTGCTTGCAAGTTGAGATTATAATTATTTGGATAGAATGTGGGGGACTGGTGAGATCCTAAGTGGTCGTGCTTCATTCCTGAATGTTTAGAGCTCACAGCGCTGGTGGGGAGATATTTGGCCAGGTAGATCTGCATTCCTGTCTTATTCTGGTGTTGGCAGTTGCAGCGAAACTAAATCACCCAAAATATGTGCTCAAAAAACAAACTGCGGAGAAGCGACGTGGCAACACTTAACAGGAATCTAAAAATGTTTTTATCATTTAGTGCACTAATTACACATGTGGAACTTATCCTAAGGAAATGCTCATAAATATAAATCAATATCTATGTTGAAAGTTTTTTCAGCATTGCAATTTTGGGGTTGGGGCGGGTCATGCTGCTCAGTTTCCAGGATCTTAGTACCCTGACCAGGGATTGAACTCAGGCCCAAGGCAGTGAAGGTGCAGTCTTAACCACTGAACAAAAAGGGAATTTTCATTTTTACTTTAAATTTTCACTTTAAATATGGGCTTCCCAGATGGCAGTAGAGGTAAAGAACCTACCTGCCTGTCAATGTAGGAGAATTAAGAGACACGGGTTTGATCCCTGAGTTGGGAAGATCCCCTGGAGGAGGGCATGGCAACCCACTTGTACTCTTGCCTGAAGAATCCCATGGACAGAGGAGCCTAGCAGACTACAGTCTATGGGGTTGCAAAGAGTTGGTTGGACATGACTGAAGCAACTTGGTACGCACGCACGTACTATAAAGTTATATTAAAAGACCAGTAAAAAGCTGACATCAATGGCTGGGGCACTGCAGACTGGTTTCCTGGGGAAATCTGAAGGTCTGGGGCCTATCTGTTCAGGTCTGCCTTCTCCCATTTTGTACAGAGACGTCTAAAGGCTTGGGAGGAAGAAGGTGACCAGAGAAACAAGGACAGCAACGCTGACCTTGCCGCTTCTTTTTGGAACCAGGAAGGACTTATATTTAACCTGTTCATTGAATCCAGTTTAGGAACTCCTGCAGGGAGGAGCTGAAAAGTATAAATGAGTCCTAGGGTAAATTCCCAGCCCCAAATGTCCTATTTTATTTAAAGATGTTTTTATTGGAGTATAGTTGCCTTACAATATTATGTTAGTATCTGTACAGCAAAGTGAGTCAGCTATATGCATACATATATACCCTCTTTTTTGAATTTCCTTCCCATTTAGGTCACCAGAGAGCAATGAGTAGAGTTCCCTGTGCTACACAGTAGGTTCCCATTAGTCATCTATTTTATATGTAGCATCAAGAGTTGATATATGTCGATCCCAATCTCCCAATTCACCCCATCCCCCCTTCCCCCTTGGTATCCATACTTTTGTTCTCTATTTCTGCTTTGTATATATGATCGCTTATACCATTAAGAAAAAACAAGATTCCACATATATGCATTAATATACCATATTTGTATTTCTCTGACTTACTTCATCTGTATGACAGTCTCTAGGTCCATCCACATCTCTACAAACAATCCAGTTCTGTTCTTTTTCATGGCTGAGTAATGTTCCATTGTACGTATGTACCATATCTTCTTTACCTAGTCTTCTGTTGATGGACATTCAGGTTGCTTCCATGTCCTGGCTGTTGTAAACAGCGCTGCAGTGAACACTGGGCTGCATGGGTCTTTTTGAATTATGGTTTTCTCTGGGTATATGCTCAGCAGTGGGATTGCTGGGTCACATGGTAGTTCTGTTTTTGGTTTCTTGAGGAAACTCCATACCATTCTCCACAGTGACTGTATCAATTTACATTCCCACCAATAGTGCAAGAGGGCTCCTTTTTCTCCACACCCTCTCCAGCATTTACTGTTTGTAGATTTTGTGATGATGGCCATTTAATCCATGTAAGGTGATATCTCATGGTAGTTTTGATTTGCCTTTCTCTGATAATTAGTGATATTGAGCATCTTTTTACATGTTTGTCTTCTGTATGTTTTCTTTGGAGAAATGTCTACTGAGGTCTTCCACCCAGTTTTTGATTGGATTGTTTTTTCTGATGTTAAGTTGCATTGAGCTGTTTGTATATTTTGGAGATTAATCCTTTGTCACTTCATTTGCAAATATTTTCTCCCATTCTGAGGGTTATCTTACTTATGGTTTCCTTTGTTGTGCAAAAGCTTTTCAGTTTAATTAGGTCCCCCCCCTTTTTTTTTTTTTAAAATTCTCATTATTTCAATATGTGGCTCCTGCTCTTTGGATCTCAGTCTTATCTGTTAAGTAGTAGGTTTACTATACTGGTCTGTAAGGGGTAAGAAGACAACTGTATTAAAGAAATCCCATGAGTTTATCCTCCACAAGCCCCTTGCCCCCCACTTCCTGTGTTACACAGCTAAGTTGTTGGGCATATTCTTTTTTTAAATGGAAAACTGGCTGAATCTCCATTTTTTTCTCAAGAAATAAGGAATTTGGGTTGAATGGATGAAGGTTCTTTCCTACCAGAAGTCTAGCTGTATTTCTCCTGACTCCTATGGGCAAAGACCCTATTTCAAGTGCATGGAATATAGCCTCCTTTCTCTGGGCTGCAGAATCCCACTAGTATAATCAGAGGAGAGACAGCAGAGCCCAGGCGTTCAGAGTTCAGGCAGGTTTTCAGCTCAGTCCTTCCACTTAACTGTGTAACAAAATACTTCACCTCCCAGGGGCTCCATTTCTCCATCTGTAGGTGAGGTTCCTATCTCAAAGTGTTGTTAAAGACAATTAAATGAATGTAACATTCAAGATACCAAGAGAACATTTCATGCAAAGATGGGCTCGATAAAGGACAGAAATGGTATGGACCTAACAGAAGCAGAAGATATTAAGAAGAGGTGGCAAGAATACACAGAAGAACTATACATGAAAGATCTTCACGACCAAGATAATCACGATGGTGTGATCACTCACCTAGAGCCAGACATCCTGGAATGTAAAGTCAAGTGGGCCTTAGAAAGTATCACTACGGACAAAGCTAGTGGAGGTGATGGAATTCCAGTTGAGCTATTTCAAATCCTGAACGATGATGCTGTGAAAGTGCTTCACTCAATATGCCAGCAAATTTGGAAAACTCAGCAGTGGCCACAGGACTGGAAAAGGTCAGTTTTCATTCCAATTCCAAAGAAAGGCAATGCCAAAGAATGCTCCAACTACCGCACAATTGCACTCATCTCACAATGAAGAAAGCTGAGCACCAAAGAATTGATGCTTTTGAACTATGGTGTTGGAGAGGGCTCTTGAGAGTCCCTTGGACTGCAAGGAGATCGAACCAGTCCATCCTAAAGGAGATCAGTCCTGGGTGTTCTTTGGAAGGAATGATGCTAAAGCTGAAACTCCAGTACTTTGGCCATCTCATGCGAAGAGTTGACTCATTGGAAAAGACCCTGATGCTGGGAGAGATTAGGGGCAGGAGGAGAAGGGGACGACAGAGGATGAGATGGCTGGATGGCATCACCGACTCGATGGACGTGAGTTTGAGTGAACTCCGGGAGTTGGTGATGGACAGGGAGGCCTGGTGTGCTGCAATTCATGGGGTGGCAAAGAGTCGGACACGACTGAGCAACTGAACTGAACTGAAAATTCACAGCGTACTAAAAACAGTGCCTGGCACATAGCACGTGCTTTGTAGATTGCTTTCTGAATAAATAAAATTTAACACATGAACTGAGCTTCTTCATAACTCTAACAGCTTCTTGACTGCCCCCCGCCTCTCAACCCGGAAGCTTCTGTGTTCTTTTTCACCTTTTCGGAAAGCTCAGAGCTCCAAGCCCCTAAGCTACCTAAAGGCCTCCTGCAGCTCCCAGGTGCCTCCAGGATGGAGGAGGGATGCCTCAACAGGAAGGTCCAGGCTTTTCACTCAGGGCCTCCCAGAGACTCGGAGATGCTGGGCCACTTCCTTTTATTTAAGGATAGCAGTTAATTGGGAGAATTAAAAAAAAAAAAAAACACGAAAACAACAAGCAAAAAAGGGGAACAGGGTTATAACATTTGTAGGGCATTTTTAATGTTATACTGAGCACAGTAAAGCATTAACTATTCCCACCCACCTCCAGAGCCAACACCCCATAATTATGCCTTTGCAAGATAACTGCCAAGGGTTCTGACACTCTCATTCCAGTCACTCAACCGGTGGGGCTACGTGGGGAGAAGGCGGGAGAATTCATCAGGTCACGGTCTGGAACAAGCGAGGATGCCCCCACTCCAAAGACGAGGCCCCTGGGACAGCCCCCTCCACACCCCCTCGCCAAATCCCCCAGCCTTCAACCCTGTAGGCATGGCAGGCCTCCTTGGCAACGAGGCCCGCCCTTCATCCACCCACTCACCAGGCTCAGCCTCTGCCCACTGCCCTCCACCCTGACCGAGCCCACCCTACCCTAGAGGCCTAGGGCGCCCGCGCACTCGGTGCCCCCCTCCCAGAGCCAGGCCCCGCACCCACGAGTCTTCACAGGAACCGTTATCCAGTCCGCGGCGCCCCCTATGAGCGAAAGGGGCGAGTCGAAAAGTGGGATCCGGCGGCGACCCCAACAAGGTGCCCGCAAGGGGGCGCGCGTTCCGGCCCGCCGCCCTCCTGCCACGACCCTCCCAAAGCGCACGCCCGAGCGGGGCCGGCGGGGAGGCGGGGACTTGCTCCCCGCGCCACGCGGCTCGGCCAATAGGAGCGCGCGCAGCAGGGCTCGGCGCCAACACCCCTCAGTGGCTGAAAACCCGGTGCGC
Source organism: Cephalophus harveyi (assembly GCA_006410635.1). Lineage (NCBI taxonomy): Eukaryota > Metazoa > Chordata > Mammalia > Artiodactyla > Bovidae > Cephalophus > Cephalophus harveyi. Next base: position 935,708 of record SJYT01030882.1, read on the forward strand.
GAGCGGCGGGGGTCGGGACGCGCACCAGCGGACCGGCTACCGGAGCCTGCAAGGCCGGCGCGCGCTACCCCGCGGGTCCTGTGCGCGCGCCTGACCGCAGCCACCCAGCCGGCGCGCGTTGTTTCCCGGCCCCGATGGCCCCCGAGACCCCGGCCCAGGGGCCGACCCCGCGCTACTTCACCTGGGACGAAGTGGCCCAGCGCTCTGGACGTGAGAAAGAGCGGTGGCTCGTGATTGACCGAAAGGTGTACAACATCAGTGAATTCGTCCGTCGGCATCCCGGGGGCTCCCGGGTCATCAGCCACTATGCGGGGCAGGATGCCACGGTGAGCACTGCCAGACGGGGGCACTGGAGGAGGCGGGACCGGACGGCTAGAGCTGGAGACTCAGCGTGCGAGACAGGAAGTTTGGCAGTCGTGGCTGAACACTCTCTAGTTCTGGGAAAAGCCGGGAGGCGCAGGAGCGTACCTGTTGCTGGGTGACTGGGTGTGCTGCCAAATCGGGATGCAAGGGCAGGAGAGGCGGTGAAAAAGGGGAGTCTGGGGAGTAGGGACAGAGGCTGGCAATGTGCGCGCACAGACAAAGGGCCGCGCCACCGCTCTGTGGGCTCTGTTTGCGGCCCGGAATCTGCGGTCTCGAAGCGTGGGCAGGCCGGGGAGCCGGGCTAGGAGGGAGAAGAAGCTCCGGGGCGCAGGGCTCCCCGACGGCGGACCTGCCGAGACCGAGGGAGGAGGGGTCAGTGGCGGGAGAGGGATTCTTGACCTGTCTGGGTGGCTGGCAGAGAAGCGCAGCGGCGTCTGGACCGAGCGTGCCTGGCTAGGCTGGCGAGTGGAGGCAGGACGGAGAACTGAGTTGGGAGAAAGCACCTGGCGCCCGCTGTCTTGGGAACCCCTGCACAGGGTGAAGACGAGAGAGGGGATGGGGCAGCACTGGCCAGAGACGCTTAGCACCTGCTCGTGCCCAGGGAGGAATGGGGCCATTGTGCGGAAGGTGGGGAGCCTGCACCGGCATACACTTAACTAGGACCCGAGAGCAGTCCTGGAATCCCGTGGGGAGGTCACTTAGCCTCAGTCCAGCAGGGTCTCCAGCTATTCGCCACAGCGGACGGCTGTTTGCACTCCTGGGCTCTAAGCCCGGTGCTGGTGGCATCCCTCCCTCGGGCCAGCGCGCTCTCCAGCCCCGATTCTGTCGCTTCCCTCTCTAGACAATCTGCTAGCATCTCCCTTCCAGAGTTCCAGAGCTCGGGGGGCGGGGGTTACTCCTTGGGACCCAGAGGTTGGAGCTTTTGCTTCGCTGTGTCCTCTCACCCTATATCCTTCGCCTGGCGCCGCGACCCCTTCTACTGTTCTCAAGCTTTCTCCCTGCTATCTCAGAGCGCCCCTCGGGCCACTAGGGTTCTTGTGATGTCGCGGTAGAGCCTAACTGTGTGAGGACCAGCTCCTCCCTCGGACGCGGCCAGCCTGGGAGGCTGTGCTCGTCTCCGGAGAGACCACGGGGGCGCGCAGGCTGTGGCCGAAGGCGAAGGTGTGGACTGGCGCATGCGTAGACGGAGCAGGCCCGAACGCTGGGGCTTCTTGCAGTGTGATTTGGGGGCCGGGGCCGGCCGCAGCGGGGAGCGCGATTGGTCCGGACGTGTGGTGCCACTGGCCGCCGGCTCCGCCCCGGCTCCCTCCTCGCTAGTGGCTTTGCCTTAGGGCCCGGGGGCTGTCTGACCTTCAGGACGTTAATCTCATCAATTTAGTCACTGAGTACCCCACTTTGGAGAACCAAAATTGGTGCGCCAGGGCATGGGGTGTTCAGAGTGGGAGAAGAAATATGGAAGGCCGACCGAAACAGCTGTGGAGCAAAGGGGGAGAAATGCACAAGCCCCTAGTGGACACAAGGAGTCTCCCTCCTCCCGTTTCATGATCCATCCAGAGGAAAGGCCAGCCCAGGCGCGGCTTTCTGTGGTCCCCTTCCTCGTGCTTCCTGTTCCTTGGTGTGGTACCCTTACTAGAACACAGATGCTGTGGGTGATCTTGAGTGGTGGACACTAGGGACTAGTCGGAGCAGCTTCAAAAGGAGGCTGCCTGGAGGGCGGTGGTCTCCGTTTGAACTTGGGTGCAGTGTCCTTGCAGGATCAGGAGGATGGCCTTTGGTGTGAGCCCTCCACAAGCCCAGGGGGCAGGGCTGACTTCCTCACTGTTCTGTCTTCTCCCCATCCTTCCAGGATCCCTTTGTGGCGTTCCACATCAACAAGGGCCTTGTGAGGAAGTATATGAACTCCCTCCTGATTGGAGAGCTGTCTCCGGAGCAGCCCAGCTTTGAGCCCACTAAGAATGTGAGACCCTGTGGTGATGGAGGGGCAGGGGGTAGAAGGCAGGCCTCCATATGCTCACAGGTGACCACAGTCAGTAGTTCTTGCAGATCGTGAGATCCTTGCTTCTCCCACATAGTTGTTGGGTTTCAGGGCCTTTGGAAGCTGTGGTTCTTACAAGACCACCACCACTACCATCACCATCCTCAACCCGAGACCAATCGACTGAGCACTTATCTCTGTGCCAAGTATAACATCATATAATCCACAGTTCCAGATGAGAAAACTGAGGCTCAGAGAGGTTAAGCAACATGACCAAGGATCACACTGTCAGTCAGTGGCAGAGCAGGGGTAGAATGATTCTGTTTAACTCCAGAGGCCACATGGTCTTAGACCTGATCCCACAGTACCTCCTGTTATCCTTGGCATTGTGGTACCTTTACCTAGGACTGTGGGCTTCCCTGGTTATCGCAGTGGGAGTGCCTTGAGCTTAAGAGGGATCTTGGCTCCAGGGATCTTGGAAACAGCCTTTCCATCTCCACTCTTCTACAGAAGGAGCTGACTCACGAGTTCCGGGAGCTGCGGGCCACGGTGGAGCGGGTGGGGCTCCTGAAGGCCGACCCTGTCTTCTTCCTGCTGCACCTGCTGCACATCCTGCTGCTGGACGTCGCTGCCTGGCTCACTCTCTGGCTCTTTGGGACGTCCTTGGTGCCCTTCCTCCTGTGTTCCTTGCTGCTCAGTATAGTTCAGGTGAGAGCCCTGCCTCGCCCAGCATCCGTAGGGTAAGTTCTCTGTACCCACCGAGGACACAGCGAGAGAGTTGGTACAGAAAGAGAACGCCTGTCCCGTTGTCTGGGGCTTCTCTCTGCTCATCTTCACCACACACGCCCCTTCCGTTTCTCCCGCTGCCTCTAGCTGCTCCTTCCAGGGTTCCCTTCTTCTTGTGGCATGTCTCCTCAGAAACTTCATGTTCAGATTCTGTCATGGTCCAAGAGTGCCAAGAACCAAGGTCCTGGTTTCTTAGTAACGCTTGGCTTCCCCCGTCCCCCACAACAACACTGCCCCAACACCTGGCTGTCAGAACCCACTTGTTCATTAAGCCTCCTGCTTGCCTGAGTCTGTCACTCTGTCCCAGTCTGTAGTTCTGGATGTTTAGTCCATCAGAAATCACAGAGTTCCAGAGCTGGAGACTCTGGAGAACAGAGAAGGGATAGTGACTGGCCCTAAGTCTCATGTGAGTCAGTGGCCGAGGCAGGACCCAGACTTCCTGACTCCTTTCTGGATGTACTCAGTTTGGCCAGCACAGGCCAGCTGGATGAGGGAAGGGGGAGAGGCCAAGTCAGTTCAGAGGGACGCAGGGCCACTCTTAGCACTAACTCTTCTCACTCAGGCCCAGGCTGGCTGGCTGCAGCATGACTTTGGACACCTGTCCGTCTTCGGGACCTCTAAGTGGAACCACCTGGTACATCATTTTGTGATTGGTCACCTGAAGGTCAGTGGGATGGGGAGGAACTCTCTGAAACTCGAGTCGACGACGGGCTGCCCGGGGGAGAGGGGACACAAGGCTTTCATACTCACACCCCACTTTTCTGTAGGGGGCCCCTGCCAGCTGGTGGAACCACATGCACTTCCAGCACCATGCCAAGCCCAACTGCTTCCGCAAAGACCCCGACATCAACATGCACCCCTTCTTCTTTGCCCTGGGGAAGGTCCTGTCTGTGGAGGTGAGCAGAGGTATCAGTGATGGTCTTGGAGCACAGAAACCAGCCAGCGCAGTGGGCTTGCAGGGAAGTGCTCACCGTGCTGGTCTGTGTGGGTAAGACACTACGGGCCGGGCTGGCTGAGTGACTGTTTGGAAGTCATGGGAGGCCATAGGGAATAAACAGGCTGCCCAGGACAGCCTAAATCCTTTGTAGTGAGTTCAAGTCAGCAAATAGCTGTTGCAGAAAGGTACCACGTGCTGCCAAGGACCCAAAGGATGACCAGATTGCTGTGCAAACACTGCTCAGCCTTGAAGGAAGGCGATGGATGGTCCTCCTCGCAAGTGCTTTTTAGACACCCCCACCCCAGGCCGTCAGCCCCCTGCACCTTGTAATCGTCCCAGCTGCATCCTTCTGTGTCATTGTCTCCCCAGCAACAGCTAGACTGGATCACGCCTCTGACGCCCATCGCCTAGAATCTTCATCCACTGAGTAATTCTTCCCGCCCACCTGATTCTAGTCTGCCTTTCAGGGTGGTCAGCTCTGGGTTTGAGTTGCCATCTGAGGCCGTGAGCAACAGTTACACTGCAGCCGCTACGGGATGAATTCCTGAAAGTGGCTGGGAGACCTTGTGAGCCTGTAGTGAGTGCTATGCAGCAGAAGGCTGTGAGTGGCCAGTGGAGTTCTTTGAAAAGTTGATTTAAAACCCTTTGTCCCAAGGCTCTGGGCAGTAGTCAGTTTTGCCAGGTCCCCCTCCCCCACTCCATGACACGCTGTGACATTTCAGCACACCCAGAATTAAACGGGTGTTAAAGACATTTCAGTTCCAGGCCTGAATTCAAGACAGCCTGGCCCTCCTTCCTCTCTGGCCATGAGAAGAACTCTGTGGGAAAGTTCTGGCAGCACTGGCCATCCTAGCCCAGGAACCCCTAGCTTGGGGCTTGTACTTCCTCTGACCACAAGGTTCTAATTTTCCCACTTCCTGAAAAGAGACTGACTTGGTTTGCTCTATGCCCAACACTGTGCAAATGACATGCCGGCCCTGGCCTCCCCTGGCTCGGTGGCTCCTTAGAGAGCGTGTGGCCTGTTTACTGGGCGGAGCACGAGGCTCCTGGTGGCACTTCTGCTGTCACTGTAAAGATTTTTTTAAAAAAGGATGAGAGTCTTAAATGGAAGGGAACCTTCTCCCACCACTGCCTCTGTTGCTTTCTTTCCCCTCTGTTGTTTCTTGGTTCTCTGGTTTTTAGGAAATTCCTTTCTGTAGACACTAAAAATAGAGAATGCTCTGGGACCAGAATAACTCTCTGGTGTTTTGGGGTTTTGTTTTTGTTTTTTTTGTTTTGGTTTGTTTAGTTACAAGGCTGAGGATAGGCTGTCTGTTAGGAAATGCGTGGGTTGTAGACTGCTTGGCTCTTGGCTCAGCCTCAGCGGGTCCAGACTGAGTACTGACCCCTGGGCTGACCCAGGTGCATCTGTCCCAGTGCCTCGCAGCTGACCTGGAGAACTCTTCATGCTAAAGATAACTTTACTGGCCTTCAAGAGCTGAAACAGTGGGGCAGTTATCAGCATTGTAATGGCCATTACAGTATTGCCATTCAAGGAGGCAGCCGGCAGACAAAGCTCCCTTCCATAACAGTTCCAAAACAAGGCCAGAGTTCTACCCACCTACTCCACCAAACATGGCAGATGCTTCTCTTCCAGCTTCTCCCTCTTAGTTAATGTTGCTTGGGATGGGATGCTGCCTTCAAAACATATTCCTGGTGCATACTCTTCTCCATCTCCTCTGCCTCCCATCCCTGGGTCTGGTGCATCTCAGATCTGGAATACTGGGCCAGTCTCCTTGCTGGCCTCCCGTCAACTCTGCCTGCCCCCTGCGGTTCATTCTCCCCACCACGAGCCAGAGTGAGCCTTTAAAGCAGATCCTGCCACCTGCTGAAGGCCAACCAGGGCTTCCCATCACTTTTGGAATAAAACCCAAACTCCTTCCTGTAGCCTCGCCAGGGCCAGCGTGATTTGCCATCCCTAGTTTTCTGGCATTATTGACTGTTCTCCCTTTTATATTCCCAGCTGCACTGGCCTTCCTCTGTCCCTTGAACACCCCAAACCTTTGTTCCCTCTGCTTTAAATGCTTTTCCTCCCAGTGTCAGCACTGCTGGCTCCTTCTCATCATTCAGGTCTCCATTCTGATGTCAGGGCCCCAAGGAGGCCGTATCTGACTATCCTCCCCAAGACACTGCCTCCCTCCCTTTCGGTCATATTTTACTGTTTTTAATCTGTAATTATCTTCAACTCTGTCTGTAAGGTCATTACCAGCTTCCTCTCCTAAGATTATAAGTTCCACGAGGGTAGGAATTTTATGTTGCTCATCTCTGTATCCTCACACCTAGAACAGTGCCAGGCACATAGACACTTAGTAAATACTTGTTGAATGCATCAGTTAACGTAGGAAGAATGCTGCATTCAGCAAAGTGCCTGGCACAGTCTCAGTAAATGTTCTGTCAAAACAGCAAATGGACTTATGAAGGAAGGATGAGCTCTGGGGTCCTGCTCTGGGGTAGAGTTCCTCCTGTACCCTGTGGTTGTCTGGTCACCAGAACCAACGAGGGCACCTGGGGCAGGAGCTGTTGAAGAGTGCCGAGTTCCGCTGTCATGGTTTTGAACGCTCTTATTAGGGGACCCTGGCTGAACTGGCAGCAGCTCGCCTTACCACCTGCTGGCTTGCCAGGACCTTCAGATTGCCAAGCTGTTCTTGGTATTCTTTCCACAAATATTTGGCATACATTGCTTAGCTTTCAAGGGATTTTATAAAGCTCATGTTGACATCTGAAGAAACCGAATGATTTTGGAGAAGGTCAGGGGCTTGGATATAGAGACTGCTGGCCCGTATAGGGGTAAAGACGGTTGTCTGTGGAGACCCTGGTGTCAAAAAAGTACCAGATGGAGACAGGAAGGGGAGGTGGGGGGGCCCTGGAAACCTGACAAGGGTGTCTCTGGATGAACATGGGGAGCCCTGGGGACCCCCAGGCTCTGCTGTGCTCATGCCTTGTGCAGGTGTGAGCCACCGAGCTGTGTCCGTGGTATGGCGAGCTTAGCAAGCCCAGCAGCTTGGGCTTCATGCATCAGAAGCTGGAGGTCAGGCTGGGCCTATGGGAGCCTTCCATGGCGCCAGCCACCTGACGGCCCCTGCTGTGGGCTTCTGCTCCTGCTTGGGGAGGAGCCAGAGTCACAAGGGGAGGGGAATGGGGGGCCGGCCTGTGGGTGCTGATTTGTGCGTGCTTTTCCTTCCCAGCTCGGGAAACAGAAGAAAAAGTACATGCCCTACAACCACCAGCACAAATACTTTTTCCTGAGTGAGTATCCTCCTCCAGCACCAGGGGGGGCCGCTGCCTTGGCAGGGGCTGCCAACTGGGGTGTGAGTAGGGAGTAAGCCTCCTGGGATGACAGTATTTGAAGTTAAAGCTGGAGGAAATTCTCATGGAACAGGTTACTCCCTGCAAGGGAACAGTCTTAGCTTCTAAGGGGCAAAGAAAGAAAGAAAGTGAAGTCGTGTCTGACCCTTTGCGACCCCATGGACTGCAGCCTACCAGGCTCCTCCGTCCGTGGGATTCTCCAGGCAAGAGTACTGGAATGGGTTGCCGTTTCCTTCTCCAGGAGATCTTCCCAACCCAGGGATCGAACCCAGGTCTCCCGCACTGCAGGTAGACGCTTTACCATCTGAGCCACTGGGGAAGACAAGGGGCAAAGTCAACAGTTAGGCTAATGTTTGGTCAAAGGTCACTGGTGTTGGGATCAAACTAGTTCCTCCAGGCCCACCCTGGCTTCCACAAGGGAACTGAGTGGTGGGGAGCAAACCTGATTAAACCTGTGAAACTTCAGTTTGATTTGTCAAGCATACATCAGGGTCAAGGTGGGGCACAGTTCAACTCCCTGGGGGATGAAAGGTGGCTAGACTAGCAATGGGAGGATTGGACCGCAAGAGGGAGCGGAAGAGACAACATTTCTATGGTTGTTTTAAGCTCTTTTCTTCCTTCTTTAAAAATGCTCGTTTATTTGGCTGTGTGGGGTCTTAGCTCCTGCATGAAGGAACTTCGCTGTGGATCGCAGACTCTAGTTGTGGCGTCAGGCCCTGGAGAGCGCCAGCCTCAGTACTTGAGGAGTGTGGGCTTAGTTACTCCATGGCACGAGGGATCTTAGTTCCCTGACCAGGGGGCAAACCCAAGACCCCTACATTGCAAGGCGGATTCCTAACCCCTGGACCACCGGGGAAGTCGTTGAGCTCTTTCTGAAGACTGGTGCTGCTTTAAAGATCTGCTCCATAACGCCTGTCGTGGTGGTTTAGTCACTAAGTCGTGTCCGACTCTTGCGACCCCATGGACAGTAGCCTGCCAGGCTCCTCTGTCCAAGGGATTCTCCAGGCAAGAACACTGGAGTGGGTTGCCATTTCCTTCTCCAGGGGATCTTCCCAACCCAGGAATTGAACCCAGGTCTCCTGCTTTGCAGGCAGATTCTTCAACTGAGCTCCGAGGGAAGCCCTTCCATAATGCCTAAGGAATTTTAAACAGCCATTCCCCCAAGGTGGGAACGATTCCATTGATCCCATTTTAGTTCAAGGGGATTTATCTTAACTGCCTGGAATTCCATCCCTATGGAGAAACAGGACGGGATAGAAGGGTGGGACAGAAACATTGGAAGAAAGGCTGGAATCCATGGCACATCAGGATAGAAGAGCCAGGGGTGAGCGTCGTGATGCTGGGTTATAGGTAACGTCAGGCCCTGCAGAGAAGGGACACAGAGGGAAACCAACTAGCACAGTGGATGGGCCGCTGCTTCAACTCCCAGTTCTGAGAGATGCTCTTGCGCCCCTTCCCATAGTTGACCTCCAGGCTGCTTCTGGTTGGGCGGCACCAGCTCATTTCCCTAGTCCAGGGAAGTGAGCTTTCAGCCTGTGGAGGATCAGCAGGGTGCCCCCACTCAACACACACACTTTCCAGCTCCTGTCCCTTCACCCACGTGGTGGAGCAGCCAGGAGCAGGGGGCTGATGGCTGCAAGGATGGGCATAGGGCCAGGAGGAGGCAGAGACAGAGGCAGGGCTGAAGGCAGGGCAGCTCAGCTCCGGGAGGGTGAGCAGCTCCTCTTAAAGGCACAGGTGCAGGGCAGCTTCCACACCAAGTGAAGCTTGTTTCCCCAGCTGTCCTCTTCCACTGAAGAGGATGCCACGCCCTACCCCTCACCCTCTCAGCATCCATGGGAGATTCTCCTTTCTTCAGACTGGCATTCATGCCCACTTTCAGTGCCTGGTCGGTCCTAATGGATTGAGGGGGGTGGCTGGAGGGGTGACAGGAGATGGCAGAGGGGCAGCCCTGTGCTGGAGGCCATCTGTCCCGTACCAGGTGGCCCTTGACAACCCTTCTGCGGCTCACACTTCCTCCCATGTCTCCATTTCCTCCCTAGTTGGGCCCCCAGCCTTGCTGCCTGTCTACTTCCAGTGGTATATTTTCTACTTTGTTATCAAGAGGAAGAAGTGGGTGGTAAGTATCCATTGCCCCCAGATCCCACATCCTTTGTTTGCCAGTACTCTGAGGGCTGGGAATGGGGTTCCCCAGGGAAAATCCCACTGGGGTTTTCAAGGCCTAATTTACTCAAGGCCTAATTTAGAGCAAAGTAACAGAACCAGGTAGAGACCTCCCATATCTCTAGATGAGATGATTTGGGCTTAGCAGGCAACCTGACTTCTGATGCCCTATTTCATTCAGCGACTATCTCGGCATAAAGCAGGGGCCAGGCTGGGTAGGGGGAAGAGGAACGAGAGACGGCCCCTACTCTCAGGAAATGTCTGATGAAGCAGGATGTGATTAAAACCAGAGAAAAGGTATAGGTTGAACGTTCTGGGATTCCAAAAGGGAGCTGACTGCACCTGCCTGGATGGGAGGCATCAGAAAGGATTTCATGACATCATTTTTCTAGCTGGCTGTGGACAGGTAGAGGTGGGGAAGTGGGAATGGACTCTGAGCAGAGAAGCTGAAATTAATGGGCGAATATAGTCACTGGATGAGGGGTGCTGGACTTGGGTGTCAGGGGAGGAGAGTGATGCAGGAAACTGATTGACAGTTTGATCAGGGTACTGGCACGGACTGAGCTGTGGTCCTGGAAGATTCATTTGGTAGCCGGAGGAAGGACAGAGATGGGTTGGGGGGAACTGGAGACAGGGAGACCTGACACCTGTGAAGGAAATAAGCAAGGAGGGCTGGGGGCACTGCTCGGAAAGGAGCAGCAGTGCTAGATGGCACTGGAGGGGGCAGCTGAGAGAGGCCGCCGTGACCACTCGTCTCAGGACCAGGGAGAGTGGCTGCTCCGTGCAGAGAAACAGGCGCTGCAAGAGGAGAGGCGCTCTGTGGCGTCACAGGGCTCTCTTGCCTCTCGCTGCAGGACTTGGCGTGGATGATCACCTTCTACGTCCGCATCTTCCTCACTTATGTGCCGCTGTTGGGACTGAAAGGCTTCCTGGGGCTTTTCTTCATGGTCAGGTAGTACTTGATGGGGGAGCAGGGGCTGGTGCAGAGAAGCAGACGTTTGGGAATAACCAGTCTAGCCTGGGAGTGTTGGCTGGGGAAGGTACTGGGCTGGAGCAGTTATTTGAGGGAGAGTGAGAACTCTGGGCTCTGCTTGTACTGATTTTGTTTGGGTGCCTTATCCACCAGGTTCCTGGAAAGCAATTGGTTTGTGTGGGTTACACAGATGAACCATATCCCCATGCACATTGACCATGACCACAACATGGACTGGGTCTCCACCCAGGTAAGGGACAGTCACTTGAAAGACCAGGGCATAACACAATGAAAAGGATGGGTGGGCACAGACCCAAACCTTGCCTCAGTTAGCTGGACACTTCTCTCCTGCCACCACGTGGGGAAGGGAGTGACTGAAGCAAGCCAGCTCTGCCTGAAGAAGGCTGGGCTGGCCCTTCCATCGGGTGCCCAGAGCCATGCTCCCTCTGACCTTCCCCTCCAGCTCCAGGCAACATGCAATGTCCACAAGTCAGCCTTCAATGACTGGTTCAGTGGCCACCTCAACTTCCAGATTGAGCACCAGTGAGTAGGGAGGCCGGGGAGGCAGGGGCTTGGGGAGGGCTCAGGTGGGGGGGAAGGAGAGGATGGTGCAGGGACAGAGGGGCTGGACCCACTAACTGTCCCCTGTTGTCCCTGAAGTCTTTTCCCCACGATGCCTCGACACAATTACCACAAAGTGGCTCCCCTGGTGCAGTCCCTGTGTGCCAAGCATGGCATAAAGTACCAGTCCAAGCCCCTGTTCTCAGCCTTCGCTGACATTGTCCAGTGAGTATCTGAGCTTGGGAAGAGGGCCAGGTGGCGGGGGCGGGGATGAGAGTGCAGGGTGGGAGCCACCGCAGTGTGTCCCGGGTCTTCTGGGATGGAGGGCCACCCAGCAACGGGGCCTTGCACCAGCTCTGGAAGGGCCTTGCTGCTGCACTTCTGGTGGGTGGTCTGCCTTTGGGCTCCGCTCCGGCCCGTTTCCCTCACCACCTGCCTTCATCTTGCCCCCACAGCTCCCTGAAGGAGTCCGGGCAGCTCTGGCTAGATGCCTATCTCCACCAATAACAGCCGCCTCCCTCTGCAAGAAGGGTTATGGCACCAAAGCAGACGGAGGCTTGGGGGCAATGCCACTACAATCCTAATATTCAGAGGGGGGGGGGTTGGAGGAGACAACAGGTTTGCACTCAAACCCCTCCCCTTTATCTTCCAGGCATAGATCTAAGACCCAAAGGGGTGGGGGAAACACACAAGCCCCCTGATAGGAGGGCTGGAGCTTCTGGGACAGGGCTGTGAGTTTTGTTTCTTTTGTTTGGCAGATGCAGGTGGCTGGTGAGCTAAGAGGGAGGCAGAAGGGTGTAAGAATAGGGAAGGTCTACTGAGCCCAGAAATCAGGAAGAGATTTGGCACTGAAATTTCACCCAGGAAGGGGAGGCACTCAGCCCACTGGTCCACTTCTTGGTGCCTTCTCTGCCCTGGCTTGCAAACCTCAAGAGGTTCATGGGCTGGAGGAAGACAGAGCAGCTGAACCGCCTGGGCAAGATTTAGAATTCTCAGGCCTGGCACAGTGCGGGGCCTGGATCTTCTGGGATGGAGGGCCACCCAGCAACAGGGCCTTGCACCAGCTCTGGAAGGGCCTTGCTGCTGCACTTCTGGTGGGTGGTCTGCCTTTGGGCTCCGCTCCGGCCCGTTTCCCTCACCACCTGCCTTCATCTTGCCCCCACAGCTCCCTGAAGGAGTCCGGGCAGCTCTGGCTAGATGCCTATCTCCACCAATAACAGCCGCCTCCCTCTGCAAGAAGGGTTATGGCACCAAAGCAGACGGAGGCTTGGGGGCAATGCCACTACAATCCTAATATTCAGAGGGGGGGGGGTTGGAGGAGACAACAGGTTTGCACTCAAACCCCTCCCCTTTATCTTCCAGGCATAGATCTAAGACCCAAAGGGGTGGGGGAAACACACAAGCCCCCTGATAGGAGGGCTGGAGCTTCTGGGACAGGGCTGTGAGTTTTGTTTCTTTTGTTTGGCAGATGCAGGTGGCTGGTGAGCTAAGAGGGAGGCAGAAGGGTGTAAGAATAGGGAAGGTCTACTGAGCCCAGAAATCAGGAAGAGATTTGGCACTGAAATTTCACCCAGGAAGGGGAGGCACTCAGCCCACTGGTCCACTTCTTGGTGCCTTCTCTGCCCTGGCTTGCAAACCTCAAGAGGTTCATGGGCTGGAGGAAGACAGAGCAGCTGAACCGCCTGGGCAAGATTTAGAATTCTCAGGCCTGGCACAGTGCGGGGCCTGGGAGCTCAGCTCACTCTAGGGCTAGGTGTGACCCTTGTCTGCTTCAGCCTCCTCAAGAAGCAGCTTTTCCACTTTGAGAAGCAGGGTGGCAGAGGGGAGCAGAGGCCAGGGCTGTGCTGTTGGAGGCGTCCAGCCCTGAAGGCTGCTAACACTACTGGATTTGGTCTCGTGTTCATCTAGGGTACCAAGGGACCATGAGGCCGCCAGTGGAGTCGCTGGCCATTAAAACTCCTTTCAGCTTTTGATTGGCCTCTTAACTATCACCCAAGGGACAGAACACTCCTAGGATGCGGAGTCCACTTCTTGCTCCATAAGCAAGTTGGGCACATGCGGCACTCAGTCTTCTCCATAGAAACAAACTGGGGCTCCCAGTGGCTTCCCTGTACTCCCCTACTTGCAATTCCAAATTTAGTAAAAATAGCAGTCAAGTGAGCGCAAGTGACTAGGCGGGGGAGAGATTGGAATCACTAGTCATGATGAAAACACAAGAGTTCAGTCACAAAGAACATAATGGCTGTAAGAGATTTTCTGTAACAAATTATGTTACAGCATCACTTTTGAGCAGGGGCATTGGGTAAATATAGTGACTTCATAGTTCTTATCAGAAATAGGAAGATAAGAAACAAAAGTCTGACCATCATGGCTGTCCTTTAGAATCCTTACTCTGGCAACTATGTTCAAGTGTCTTTCTCTGCTGGAGACCAGGTAGGAATTTAGGAGAATCTCTTAAAAGTGTATCAGTCTAACACTGAAATACAATTTTTAAATCCCATTTTTTTTTTTTTTTTTATTGAAAACAGTTTAACCCATCTCAAGAGAGGGAACGCCAGGACTGTGCCCCCCGAGTTACCAGCACCCCCACCCCCACAGCCTTTCAGTTCAGGTGAGATCAATTCACCTGGCCAACAGCATCTTCTCTAAGCATATTGAGTATTCTGGACACTGGAAAGAGAACCTTTAACCAGAAGAAAAAAGCAAAGGCCTGCGAGCATTCACATTTAGTTTTGAGAAGAGAATGGCAAAGAGATGAGAGTGATAATCCGGGCGATGAAGGGCCTAGGGCGTGTTGGGGTGGGGCTAGAGGCACCACCTAACAGGGTTTGCAGTTACTTAAAACAGACTTTGACATACAGACACACACAGGAAAGCAGGTTACAGATTTTAGGTCTTTTCCACTGGGGCAGAACAACTGAGAGCAGAGTTGGAGAGTGCTTTCACTGGCTCCTTCACTCTGGAACAGGTGCTAAACCCAGCCTTTCAGGCCACCTGACTTTGGGCCCAGGCTGCCCAATCTGAGCAAAGCTAGTGGGTCTTACTGAGCCAAGTCCAAGTCCTCAGAGCACCTCAACCACTGTGGCCTTCTCTCCTTAGTCTGGCCCAGTGTGGTCTCACATGGCCACAAAGGGACAGACTAGTAACAAAAAGCTCAGAGCTGCAAGAGAACATGAGAGGTCTCACAATGACAGGACCCACACCATGACGGGAGAAAACACGACTAGAGGGTAAGTTGCCTCTCTGGTCATAGACGTGGCAGCACTAACATTTGGACTCACTTTTTAAAAACTCCAACTTCTAGGCTGTCTTGTTACTTTCGTCTTCCCACCACTCTGCCACAGGCCTTTTACGTAGACCCTGTGTCAGCATCCTTTTTGTGTGTACCAATTTTGCTACCACGTGCTGATGAAGTCAAACTGAGAAATAAAAGTTAACTTTGCCCAAACAAAGGCTCTTCATTTATAATCCATGATGCTTTCCTGCGCCTGTTGATCGGGCTGCCTGTGCCTCTGCTTCAGATTACTATCTGCCTCTCCGGGTCTAACTTTCTAGAACATGAGCCCTCTTGCGGTACAGGGAGGATCGTCAGGCCCCTCTGAAACACACCAAGGTTCGGATGAACAGTGGCAAGAAGGCCAGCCCCTTCCCATGACACTCAAGTGTTTAAATGCTAGACTGCCTGTGTATACTAAGCAGTTTCAGCCCTCAGTGTAGACGGCCTGCAAACACTAAGTGGTTTCAGCGCTCAGTGTAGATGGCCTGCATACACCAAGTGGGTTCAGCACTCAGTGTAGACAGCCTGCGAACACTAAGCAGTTTCAGCGCTCAGTGCATCATCTCCTATCCTGAGGCAATGCCCTCACCCTTTTAAACTCATCTAATCTCAGTGTAGGTGGTCTCCATAAGACTGCTTTTTGCTGACTCTTATACCTCAGAGTTGACTGCAAAGCAATACCCTTTAACCAGTGCCCTACCAGAACAGCTCTCCTTTCCAAGCAAGAATATTAGGATGTGCTAAATAAAACGTGCAGGACTAATTCTCCCTGCAGTGGTTAATAAACTTCTAGAAAAGACCAGGTAATTCCGAAGACAAAGCACTACCTGCCACCACAGAAGACAGGCCCTCAACTAGGGCTACTGTGTCAAGGCAGTAACTTCTAAATCTTCCCACTTCTGGGCCCCCGTCACTATCAGTGCAGGCTGGCGCCACACTTCCACTGCAGGGTTCAATCCCAGGTCCGGGAACTAACATCCCGCATGCTGTGCAGCAGAGTCAAAAAGAAAAACGGAACTCAAGTTTTGTGGCTTGCTTCAATCCGGAAAATTGGTTGGTTAACTCCTAGAAACAGACTAAGATCCCTGCCCTAAGGACAGAACTTTCTGTCTACACTAGTGGTTTAGAGGCCCCTGGTTATGGGATGTTCCTGGGGAGACTGGATCTCATTCCTGCTTCAATCAGAGGAGCTCTTACAGTCTTACATTCACGTAAGATTTCACTTGAAAGAGAGTTTACTTTTAAAATATCTGAACATCACTGGTCTTTAAAAGGATACACTGATTCACTTTGCTGTATAGCAAGAGACTAACACAACACTCTAAAGCAACTATATGCCAATAAAATTTTTTGAAAAATGCATATAAAAACACAAAGGGCCAAAACGATCTTCACAGTAAGATGGAGGCTTCATGTATTGAATTCAAATATATTACACAGGCACAACAATCAAAACAGTATGGTATTGGCATAGAAACAGGCAGATAGACCTATGGGCCAGAATAGAGCCCTCCGATAAACTCATACCTACTGGCACAGTCATCTTCACCAAAGTTCTAAGACTCCACAATGGGAAAGAAGTCTCCTCAACAGTCATACAGAATGGGAAGAAAATTTTAAAACCTGAAAAAGGACTAAGAAATAACTATAAATCAAGTTCCAAAAAAGGGCTAATAATCCAGTTTAATAATGGACCAAATAACTGAACGGGTATCTCCCCAAAATTAAGTAAAAATGGTGAAGTGATAAAATGTTCTCAACCGCATTAATCATGGGAGAAGTGCAAATCAAAATCACAATAGATATCACATCACACCTATCCAGATATATTTTTTGATTCATTTTTTACCTAAGTATAGTTTAATTACAATGTGTTAATTACTGTTTTTAAAAAATTTTATTCAAGTATAACTGAATTACAATGTTGTTTTACTGAGGGTATGTTTTATTGATAAAAGTTATGTTGGAGGAAAAAAAAAAAAGAACCACAACATTCCAAATCTATGAAGAAGAGTAACCTGAAATTTACAGAGGTAATAAGAAAGTGATTTCTGAATGACAGCTTTCATGATTTATAAACTGGTAAAGTAAATGCCTGGATGCTATGATGTAGTTGACCTAAACTGTGAGGATTTCTCAAAGGAGCTCCTTTATCTCACACAGTAGGTGTAAAACTAGAAATTCAATTTATTAAAACTCCTTTCCCAGCAAGGTAAACCAAGCTTCACGGCTAAAGGACCGCCAACGCTGCCTTGGCCATCCTGTGGAGCGTGGTGCCATCTTCTGGCCACTCTCAAATCAGCTGTTAATAATGTGCAATTCTAACATGTTACCTTGGAGTGAAAAGAACATTTTATATTGCCTGAAGCCTGGGGCACTTGAGATGTCTTCAAATGTTCTCAAAGAACAGGACACTCTGGTTACTTTTTATAATTTTATTGAATCTTTTCTTCTCATACCTTAAAAAAACAGCACATGAAAACAGCATCTTATCCCAAAGTTTCAACTCAAATGCTTCAGGAAAGCCGTGAGAACCACTCCACCACCTTATGCCTATGAATTACCACTGTATGAAATTTCATAGCAAGTTCAAGTTTCTACCCACCTCAGGATACAAAGCCGGTAATCAAACCCTTGTTGCCAACTCCAGGGACTCCGGCTCTCTGCCTATCTTGCTTCTCAGCAGCTCTTCCCATCTGTTTAAGACAATGCATCTCCCTGATGGCTACTCTTTAGGGCGGGTCAAGGCTGAGCCAGAGAGAGCAGCAGTCTGGTTCCACGGTCACCTCCCACTAGCCACCAGGTTGGCCAGGCAGGAAATCATCCCCAGTCTTTCATCTCCACCATTTATCTCCCTCTCTTCTTCAAAACTTGTTGCTTTCATGTAACAATGGATTCAGTGTCCATTAAATTGCCTGAGAGGCAGCTTGAGCCTGACATACTTTCCTGAGCTAAAAAAAGAAGACAATGACGTACCTCTGTGGCGCTCCTGCCATGACATCAAGTAACAAACGGAAAAGCAGTACTGAGCAGGGTGGTGCCAGGGAAGCAATGAAAGCCCCTCCCCACCCCCATGAAGGTTTCTCCAGCGCCAGCTCTAGCAGGTAGAGGCAAACATCCTGGGGTCACAGAGGTACTCTGAAGGGAAACCCGTTTATTTTCCTCTTTTGAACTTCCCTGCTGCCCCAGTCTTTGCCTTCTTCTTAGCGGCTCCCTTGGGCTCTGGCTCCTTGCGCTTGGCAGAAGAGAGGGAGCCGGTCACCTTAAAGAAATCATCCAGGCGGCCCTGGGTGCTGCCCTGGCGGCTCTTGCTCAGCCGCCTGACCCCACTGCGGATTCGCTCCTCGGAGAACTGCTTCTCCCCACACATGAACTTGACGAGCTCTTCTTCATTGGGCTCGCTCCACTTGAGCTCCACAGACTCCGGGTCCAACACCTCAGGCTCCAGGAAGAGCTGTTGGGCCTCCTTGTGGAGCCAGTTTTCTGGCACGGGGTACTTGTTGGGGTCCAGCCGCCGCACAATCTCCTCGATGCTCTTGTGCTTCTGGATGAGGTCCACGGCCCGCTTGGGCCCGATGCCCCGGATGCTCTCACAATAGTCACTGCCCAGCAGGATGCACAGATCCACAAACTGCTCCTGGTTGAGGCCCAGCTCCTGCAGGATCCGGCTCAGGTGGAACTCCTGGATGGGCAGCTTCTTGGCCTCGCTGGCAGTCAGGTGCCGCATGAGCACCGGGCTGCCGAACGTCAGGCAATCCATGTCCTCTGTGGCCGCAGCGTAGACTTTGCCGGCCTTCACCAGGGCCGCACAGCTAGCCTCCGCCTCACTGGGCGCGTCGAGGTACGGGATGCCCATGAGGCTCAGGAGGTGCTTGCACTCGTCGTTGTGTTGCTTGGTGACCTTCACCAGCCGCTTCGTAAACTTTTCCACCTCCGCCTCGGCCCCGGCAGCCTGAGCCTGCTGCAGCTGCTTCTCCGCCTCGGCCCGCCGCTCGCTGCGCTTGGCCAGCTCCCCGGACTTGAGCTGCGGTGGCTTGCCATCGAAGACGTACACGGGCTTGATGCCGTTCTCCATCATGCGGATGGTGCGGTAGAACATGCCCATCAGGTGGCTGGTGGTCTCCCCCTCCTCGTTCTGCAGCACGTCCCCGCCTTGGCGAACAGCTATCAGGAACTGATAAATGCTCATGGAGGCATCGATGGCCACCTTGCGGCCAAAGTAGCTCTTAATGTCATTCTCCCGGATGGCACTGGGGGCCACGTCAGCGATCAATTTGGCCAGTCCTTGAATTCCCATAGCAATACAGGAGGAACAGCTAAAAAAGAAAGGTGGGTAAGACAAGGAGGTACTTAAGGATGCAGGAGGGTTACCAGGGGCGCTATGTCATCAACGTCATGCCTTCGGCTAAACAAATTTAGCACAACAAACACCAAGGCATCAAGAAATGTACAGCAAGAAAGTCTATTCAATTAACACTAGTCCACTCAGTTAACACTAAGGATTCCCGAGTATCAAGAACTAAACCACATGCTGAGAGGATAAGATAAAATGTTCAAGTCCTTGAGGGACTTAAAAGTTTTGTGGCTAAGGCAGCAACAGGGCTAGCATGCAAAAAGGGCTATAGCAAGGCCAGAGGAGGAGGCCAGGGACCATGATGGCAGAACTGCCTCCTGAACGACAGGCAAATCCCAGTTACACAAAGGTGAGACAAGACAGACATTTGGTGTTTACCAAATGTCTAAAGCGGTAAACAAACTTAGCAGTATCTGTCTTCTTGCCACATGAACAACACATTCGTTCCTCCTTTCCATCTTTATTCCAAACTCACTCCTCCAGCTCACCTCCTCTCAGCAGCTCTGAGGGTTAGTTCTGTGTCAATTTGTCAAGGCCACAATATCCAATTATTTAATCAAACATAAATGCAGGTGTTGCTGTGAAGGTATTTTGTGGATGTGGTTAACATCTATATGTTGACTTTAAGAAAGTCATCTTAAAGTCATCTTAAGTTGACTTTAAGAAAAGGAGACTTCATTCCATATTGAGGCAAAGTGAAAATGTTAGTCACGCTGTCGTGTCCAACTCTTTGCAACACCAGACTCCTATGTCTACGGAATTCTCCAGGCAAGAGGGGATCTTCCTGACCAAGGGATCAAGCCTGGGGCTCCCGCATTGCAGGCAGATTCTTTATCATCTGAGCCAGCAGGGAAGCCCACAATGTGGGAGGGCCTCATCAAATCAGCCGAAAGGCCGTAAGCACAAAAATGGGTTTCACAAAGAAATCCTGCCTCAAGACCTGTCATCAACTCCTACCTGAGTCTCCAGCCTGCGGACCTGACCTACAATTTTCAACTTTCCAACACCTACAATCACCTGAACCAATTCCTTAAAGTCAGTCTTCCCATATATCCATATTCTAGATCCTGTTTGTTCTGTTTCTCTGGGCAACATAGCAGCTTTGAAGAACTGGCAGGAATAACATCTGTGTGAGAGTAATGTGGTTTTCACAACACTTCTCTAATCTCTCTTTAGCATCTGCTCAGCACTTCAAAGAGTTTCTACTTCTGTCATGATGTTTTAAGTCTTTCCTTTTGTATTTTCTCTCCACCACTAAGTCTGAAATGTGAACTCCACAGCTCCTTCTCCACCCCGAGTCCTGATCCAGAGATGCTACAGTCACTTAGCCCAGTACCACAGTTCTGTGGTTCGGACTCCTTAACAAAATATCTCCTAGGACAGTATTTTCCAAACTTCAGTCAGGCTTAAACCACCCTCACAATTCTGTGCAACTTCCCAAGAAAACCTATACTTTCATTCACTTAAAATTTTCTTTATATGGACACCATTTTCTAAAAACTAAATTGGAAAACAGAATTCATCTTAAGCAATAATACCTGTGCTTTATCAGTTATATTTTACTACATGTTAAATGCATGGATATTCAAAAGGATTTGGGGGAACTTCCCTGGAAGTCCAATCGTTAAGATTTTGTCCTCCCAATGCAGAGGGCACAGGTTTGATTTCTGGTTGGGGAACTAAAATCCCACATGCGCCACAGCCGCCAAAAAATTTTTAAAAAGGATTCTGGGGGTGCCTCTTAAAGTCATCATGTATCCACTGGTGGTGTGTCCAACACGCTAACTTACCTTTACAGTCTGGGAACCTAAGACAAAGGCTGGGATAAGACTGCCCTGTCTCACTTCTGCTCAGCTGTACCCTCCTCCCACCATTCTGCAGCCCTTTTCTTCAGCCCTTGTCTATCTCGTCTTAGTTCCTCTGTGAATGGCAGTGGCCTTGAATCTAGGCACCATTAGTTACCACCTGGGTAACAGTGATCACTAAGTCACTTAGCGTGTGACATTACTAAGCCATTTAGGATTAGTTTTCTCATCTACCAAGTAAGATAATAACCATGCCTGCCTTGCAGAATTACTGCCAGGGTTAACTGAGATATCAAACGAAAACCTCTGACAAACATTAGGTGTTCATAAACGTTCCCCCAGTAGAACCCACTCGAACCTTTGGTTCGTGCCTCAGGCTACCAGCTTTGCTAGAACGAGGGCACAATGCCTCATTAGCTGGACATCCTCCCACTGCGTCCGTCAAAGACAGGGAGGAGAGGGATATGAACAAGTGCAGGTCAAAAAAGTATCTCCTCCAGGAGCTCAGTCACAATGCACAACGACCTCATGAGGTGGGAGTTACCCTCTTTCTACAAATGAAGAAAGAGGCTCAGAGATGAAGGGACTGGCCCCGGACTCACAGCTGGAAAGTGGCGGGCCCGTCTGAATCCCGCGCTCGCTCCGCCCCGCGCGCGGCAGCCGCCCGCCTTCCCCAACAGCCGGCGCAAAACGGACCCCACACTCTCAGAGACACTTCCCAAGGGTCTCACCTGGCCTCTGGGATGCTCCCGGGTGGCCCAGAACAGAACTCAGCCCGACTCCTGCCTCTGCCCCGAAGCCGCCTCAGCACCAGTCTCTGGTACCCTCTCGCTTCACCGCCTTCCAAAGCCCGCGCTCCCGTCACGTGACCTGCCGCAGCGCAAAGCCTCCTGGGAAGTGTAGTACAGGCCCCGGCCCCCTTGGCCAGCTTCTCTCTCGGCAATCAGTCCCGCCAGGGCGGACGGACCTGCTCTGCGACCTGACCCTACCCTTCTCCACTGCTTGCCCCTACTCCACCTCGGGCTCCCGAAGGCCTCAGATCCCGCCATACCCGAAACCACGGGACTACAAGCCCCACAATGCCACCCGCGTGACTGCATTTCCCCTTCCGGTTGAAGAGCGCGCCAGCTCCTGCCTACGTGTTCTTCCGGTAGCGGAGCGGCGGATGGTCCTGTGCCCGGCAAAATGGTGAGAGGGTTGAGGGACGTTCAGGACAGGGCTCTGGGAACCCCTGGGGTCCGTCCTGTGCCTGTTTCTCTCACAGAGGCGTCAGGTGCCCGAGGTCTAGAGGGCGGGAGGACCCTGGGTCCTTCGATTTGGACTGAGGGGCGGGGAAGGGGCTGACTCCCTAGGTAAGGTCTTGATCGCACTGGGCTTCTGATCTCGCGATTTATAAGGATGACGAGTGTGGGTGCATTTTTTAATACCTTCCAGCATTTAGCTTTGTTACCTGTGGTCAAACTGTTACCTCTATCTGACAAGTTTCTCCCTGCTGCGAAACTCGTACTCATACTACCCAGCCCTGGGCAAAAGTCACCTTCTTGGTGAAGCACTTCTGTCTCGGGCACTTGCCCCCTCTGTCCTGGGAGCCCCCCCCCAACCTGTGTGCAGCCCTCTTGCCACGTGTCATGGACTTCTTTGTTATCTGCCACGCCTCCTAGTGACCACCATCTGACGTGCCTCTAGCCCTGGGATGATGTCTATTCATCTTTGTATTCCCAGTGCCAAACACGGGGCCTGCAATTGGAGGCTCAGTCAATGGCAGCGATTGTCTTTATCGTTAATGGGGGGGCATAAATGTTTACTGATTTGAATTCCAGTGTCTCTTAGAACAATGGGCTCAGTTTACTTGTCTAGAGTTGTTATGTTCTGGATTTAAACATTGGCTGCTGGGTGACAATGGAAATTAACATTTGTACGGAACTTTACTTTTACAGCCCTCTTTCACAAGCATTAGCTCATGATCTTCCCTATAACCTTGGGAAGGAAACAAACACCTATTGAGCAACTACTCTATGTCAGGCAGTGAGTTAGATGCTATGACGTTTGTCTTAAATCATACATCAACCTTGTGAGATATTATAATCACTTACTGAGATTCATGGTATTGAGTAGAGTCAGAATTTTGACTTTCGTCTTTTGTTTGCAGATCCCAAGATTACCTTAATTGTGTAGTGGGAAGAATAGAGAATTAGAAGTTGAGGCCTGGGTATCAGTTCAGAGTCTGCCTTTCAGTGGGGATTCTGAGCTTGGTGTCTAAAGACATGGGTCCATAAAGCTCCTAAAATCATAAGCAAACTTTTTCTTTAAAAAAAAAAAAAAAAAAGGCACTTTATTTTGTATTGGGGTATAACCAATTAAAGAAAAATGTTATGATAGTTTCAGGTGAACAGTGAAGGGACTCACTCCTCCCACAAATTTTTTCTTGTATGTGATTTGTCCCAGGCAAAGAGTCCAGACCTTTCATCATGTTTTTTTTTTTTTCCCCCATGATGATCAGTGGCCTCAGACAATGTTAAGGACCAGACTTCCCCGGCAGTCGATTGGTTAAGACTATGCGCTTTCAATGCAGGGAACGCAGGTTCAATTCCCTGGTCAGGAAACTAAAATCCCACAAACTGCATGGTGCAGCCAAAAAAAAAAAAAAGTTAAGGACTGTTGATCTGTAGCTAATCAGTCCCCTTGTGTGTCTCAGCCTCTGACTCTTAGCTGCCCTTCTCATCTCCTACTGAGAAGACAAAGTGCCACCTTAGTTTAAGATGTCATCATAATCGTTGTCATTCCCAAAAGGTATCATTTGACAGTGATTCTGTCAAAGGAACCAGGAAGCACGTCCCTGTCTCCCAGGCTGAACTAAGCTTCTTGCAGTCACAGCAGCATGAGGCTCCGATAACCCTGTAGTCCTCCCAGGTTGAAGTCTTGGGATTCTTTGGTGGCTCTGATCTCACACCTTCCCCTAGGAACTTGAGGCCATGAGCAGATACACCAGCCCCGTGAACCCAGCTGTCTTTCCCCACCTGACCGTCGTGCTGCTGGCCATTGGCATGTTCTTCACTGCTTGGTTCTTCGTGTATCCTTTGATTGAGCAGCCAGTGGGCCAGAGTTAGTGATGTGGGAACTGGAGTGGGGAACTACACTGGGTACATGCACCCAGCCACTTTTGTTCTGGTGTGGGGGAGCAGGACAGTCAGGAAGTGAAGGGCTAAGGGCCATTGACATCCAAAGTCAGGCTGTGGCCTTAGAATTTGCCAAGTTCAGGTGAGCTTAGTTTGCTTTTCAGGTTTCATAGTGAGCAGAGGGCCTGGCTGGACTGGAGGCTGAGCACAGGGACCTGAAGTTGAAAAGTGTTATAGGAGTGATATACTCAGGTGTCAGGAGATCAGAGGGCTAGTCCCAGCTTTGCTGCTCATTAGCTATGTGACCTTGGGTGATTGAAGGGTGTTGTGGAATCTGGAGTTGCAAAGCACACCTTGGAGGACACTCAAGACAGTGGAGTACCATTTATTACTCCAGCAGGTCCGAGGGGAATCAGTTCCCAACAAGGACTGATGTTTCTGAGAGCCCCAGCTTTATAGCCCCCCACTACTTGACTGGTTACATGTTAGCAATCCCTTTGTTGTACATGATTGAGTTTTACAAGTAGGTGCTAGGAGAACAAACAATTAAGGTTGGTGGGAGGGGAGGCAGACAATGATTATACATCAAGGGGGGATGTCTCCATGGTTAATCTAACAGGGGTAGCCTGACCTAACTGTCATCTCCGTTTGCCGTCTGTGGGGAAGGAAGTCTCCGGACCTGGTTTACACTAGCAGTGGTTTCCTCACTTCTTGGGCAGGGTTCACATCCTGTCTTTAAGATGGATAGACTGGCTTCAAGATGGAGTCTCTCCTGCTTTCCTCACACTGGCCCTAACAGTAGGAGTGCCAGGGTCTAGGTCATCTCTTGGACCCCTCTGCCCAGCTGCACGGAGCCAGACCAGCCTCCTGGAAAGCTCTCAGCCCATGCCTTTCTCCCAGAGATGCCCTGACCGGGTTCCCTGCCCTGCATAGTCCACCCCTTTGCTTCTCCTTAATCACCCTGCCAGTTATGAGGTCACGTCCACCAAGTACACCCGGGATATCTACAAAGAGCTCCTCATCTCCCTGGTGGCCTCACTCTTCATGGGCTTTGGAGTCCTCTTCCTGCTGCTCTGGGTCGGCATCTACATATGAGGGTAAGAGCGGTGACAGGGTGGGACGCTGGAGAAGCCTCCCCACACCCACATCGGGGTCCTCGGGCCTGCGTGAGCCCTTGGCTAATGGAGACAAACTGGGCAGAAAGGACAAGGACACCAGTCACATGGACTTCTTTCCCTGGCCCCTGGTGGGAATCTGAGCCGAGTGGGGCCTGTGTCAGATCTGAGGTCTCCACGTTGTCTGACCTGGGCCTGGCACTGGAATGTACTGCCTTGGGCTGTGGGCGCAGGCTTCGTGTGGTTCCGCCTCTGTGTTCTTACACATTACGCACAGGGGCTGGGGAGCCATCAGCAAATGGCCAGGCAGGGGGCCAGGATCCGGGCCTTGCTGCCAGGAGTTCCACTTTAGTCGGTTTCAGCGTTCTCAGTCATTGAGATAAATTTTGACTGATGTCTAGTCACTTAGTGGAGGAGTTGTGTGAGGGAAGCTGATGGAAAGATGGGTCCCTGCTCTCATTCTGATACCCTTCTCTTACAGGTTCCAACCGAGCAGCTTCACTGAATCCCTGTTTTTGTAAATTAATTTTTTTTTTTACTGTGGCTGGAAGTGTCCCACCTGTTACTACAATAAAGGCAGATGTGACATCCTGTCTGGTGCTGAGACCCGTGGTTCTCCAGTCCCTCCACTTCCTGTGTCTCTGCTGCCTCCCAGATGGTTCCTGTGGCTGGGAAGCCCTGCGCTCTGCCCAGGAGGAGAATGTGGGGACTGTCTTATTCGTAGAATTGAGGGCCTCCTGTGGACAGGAAGGGGCTGAGCCTGCCCTCTTCTGTGGCTTCTAGAGTAAACTTCCTTAGGAACCCACACCGGTCAAGTCTGTCCCAGGGCCAGATCCCTTCCTCTGAGTGTAGCCAGGGACCCTTGAGAGGCTCAGCTTGTCCCTAAGGTGGCTCCTAACCCAGGCCGGGCAGCAGCAGGTCCGTGCGGTGTGGCTAGGGGGAGGGGCTGCCGCGTCCTGTTCCCAGGCCTGAAACTACGAGGGATAGTGGGGTACAGAGCATCTGTCAGGCTCAGGGGCTCCAATGGTCCTGCTGTCTCTTATACACATCTCCCTCACATCTCAAGAGGTGCCGCTCTCAACAGGAAAGCCGAGAACTCAAGGGGTCGTTCCAGCATACTAAAAGTCCCCCCGCCAAAAAAAAAATAAAAAAAAATTAAAGTCCCCCAGATGTAAGCTCCGATACAAAGCAGTATTTATACATTTATTTATATACGTATATTTATTTCAGAAAAGAACAGGGGACAGGAAGCAAGCAGGCCTGGGGCCGCTTCCCTCTGCCCGCTCGAGTCAGAGTTGGTACGATAAATACGAGTCAGAGCTCAGGGGAAGGGTGGCGGGGGGCAGTTACGTGGGAGGGAGGGGTGCGCTATGCACATGCAGGCTTTCTTGGAGGCTGTAATGTGGACGGGGGCGCTTGTGCATTGAGAGGCCCTATATACAGCTTGAAGCTTGGGGAGATTAGCCCAGTGGCTACAGGGGTAAATGCCAAACGGGAGAGAGGAAGGGAGGGGTGGGTTGCTGGACCACGGGTAGGGGATAGAGCCAAGACACCCACTCAGCAGCACCCGCTGGGCAGCTGTCAGCCTCCAGCAGGTGGCCCGCTGGCCTTTCCTGAAACCCTTTTGCCTCCCTGGGCTTAAGGCAACTTTGGTCCAAGGTTGTCCCCCCCACTTGCTTGAAGCCCCAGTTGGCCCCAGCCTCCACACAGAGGACCCCCCTCCCCAGGCATGGAAACAGCTAGCTGCTAACCAGATTGGGGCAATGCTGTGTCCAAGTGGCTCCAGGGGGCAGTGGAGGGTCACTTTCCAGTTTAAGCACTTTAACTCCAGTTAAGGGGCTGTGGCCCAAGACACCTGCAGCCCCACTGAGGAAGCCCCAGAATCCTGCCCTAAGGGGCTAGGCTCGGCAGGTTCACGGCATTTAGGGAGGGTTCCCGCAGTGGGGGGAAGAACAGTAGTGCTAAGTAACGCTCAGCCACCTGTGTGGTGTGAACTGAAAGTTGCTCAGTCGTGTCCGACTCTGATCCATGGACTAAACAGTCCAGGGAATTCTCCAGGCCAGAATCCTGGGGTGGGTAGCCATTCCCTTCTCCAGGGCATCTTCCAAACCCAGGGATTGAACCCAGGTCTCCCACATTGCAGGTGGATTCTTTACTAGCTGAGCCACCAGGGAAGCCCAAGAATACTGGAGTGGGAGCTATCCCTTTCCCAGCGGACCTTCCTGATCCAGGAATCGAACAGGTGTCTCCTGCCTTGCAGACGGATTCTTTACCAGCTGAGCTACCAGGGAAGCAGTGGTGTGGGGAACCGTCTAATTCCTATGTCAGAAGAAGGGCGTGGAATCCCACTGTGGAGGGGCTGGGAGGTGCGGTATCCTGGCTACCCCCCATCTCGCCAGTGTGGACAAGTGCACATGTCTGTAGCAGAATGGGGCCCATGGTTCCTAGGCTTCTTTAGGATTCAGGTCTCCCCTGAAAGGCTCCCACTCAAAGCTGAGAACGAGAGGCAGGAGGGGCAAGGCCTGGCTCCCAAAGAGGCAGCAGAACATCACCAGGCGAGGATGGCAGTTCCGTCCACATTTCTGAACCCTCGGCAGACACTGCGCAGTGATTTCCAGTCCTTCCATGAGCCTGGCTGTGGCCTCAGAAGGCTCTAGATACCCACTAAGAAAGGTTAACGTTGGCACTTGAGATAAGACTTCAGTAACCCAAACCCACTGCTCTGCTCCAGAGAGGATGGGCAGAACTGGGGCCTACTGCCGAGCACGGGGCCCCCAGCCTGGCAGGCCGAGCCCAGCATGGGGCCCTCGACCTGGGAAGGTGAGGCCACCAGCAGACAGGAGAGTGGGGGAGAGGCCCGTCCTGTTGGTCGGAGTGGGGAGGGTGTCTCAAGGCTCTCAGGGACGGAACAGAGCCAGGGCCCTGCCTTTCAAGAGTCCGCCAGAGCTCTGGCCCACTTGGGACTCTCCATCTCCATTCTTCTACTCCTGCCCTGGTTTAAGTGCATTTTAGTAATTACTTCATTAATAACAGCAAAAGCTATTTGCATCCACTCATCCACCAGCCAAGACCAGCCTGCTGCCTTGCAGGGATTCCTGCTCCTCTGCTCAGAGACTAATGGAAGCTCCCCGGAGCCCAGGCTGTGTGGCTGCGCAGGGAACTTCCCTTTGGGATACTCCAGGTTCTAGGATCCAAGGCTTACCTGGCCCATCGGCCCCGCCCCTGGTTCAGCCAGGCACTGAGTGTATAGAAGGCACATGGTCAATCGCCAGCCCATTCAGGGCTGGCTTCAGCTGCCCTGGGAGCTCTTGGAGTCAAGCTCTTCCAGGGAGAAGAGACCTCCTGGGCCATGCTTAAAGCTTAGAAGTCCGAGTCCAGTAACAGTCAAACCCTAAAACGTCTGCTCCCTAACCCTCCCCAGGGAGCAGCTTTGAGAGAGGGCTGTCCGCCCTCCACCGACTCTTGACTCGGCCAGGTCTCTGAGGGCTCGTGCCAAGTCTCCGCCAGTACCAAAGGCGGACAGGTCCTCTCCCCAAAGAGGGACGGCTCCCAGTGGCAGTAGGGGAGGCAGGGAGGGTGGGCTCTGGACAGAGTCACAGCTTCCCCCGCCTCTGGGGCACCTGACATCACCAGGCCTGCATCGGCCATGTCTGGATGGACGTGAATTGGGCCCGGCAGGTCTCTCCAGCTCCGTCCGTGGTGTGGGGGTGCCGCCAGCGGGAACAGCAGCTCCAGTGTGAGGACTTCCAGTTTCACCAGGCGTGAGGAAGGCCAGGCCGGCTCAGTCTCCAAAGAAGTGCCAGCGGCGGGCTCCAGTGTAACACCATTGCATCCAGTGTGGCAGGGGCACCCGGGAAGCCCTGGGCCCTGGTGTGGCACTGCCTCCAGAGGGCAGCTCAGTCACACAGGCGGTAGAAGTGGAAGTAGTAGTCCGTGGCCGGCTGGACCGGGGCCTCCGCGCTGCAGTTGGCCTGACCCTGGGTGGAAGGGCAAGGGGAACCCGAGAAGTGGCTCCAGGGTCGGGCAGGGGGCAGTCCCCCTGCTGACGTCATCGCCTGACTCTGCCCCACGTCCCACCGTGTGCTTTTCAACGCCCTCCGCCCACTTCTCCCCCAAACCCCACACTGAATGTCTCGGGGAGGCGGGGTGCCCTGCTCACCAGCAGTGCCACCCGGAAGTGGTAGGTGAATCTGCGGAAGGACAGG
This sequence comes from Cephalophus harveyi, assembly GCA_006410635.1. NCBI lineage: Eukaryota > Metazoa > Chordata > Mammalia > Artiodactyla > Bovidae > Cephalophus > Cephalophus harveyi. The sequence goes on from SJYT01030882.1 coordinate 964,683, forward strand.
ATGGTTACTGGCCACTGGTGGAAGGTGCCCTGGGGAGGGAGGGGAAGAGGGGTCAGGACAGCGGCACAGCCCCCCACCCCCACCTGGTCCCAGCCTGCGTCCCTCACCATGGCCGTGCAGCCCCGGGCGCTCTAGCAGGTTTTACAAAGGAAAGTGCAAGTCGCTCAGTTGTGTCTGACTCTGTGACCCCATGGACTATACAGTCCAAGGAGTTATCCAGGCCAGAATACTGGAGTGGGAAGCCTCTCCCTTCTCCAGTGGATCTTCCCAACCCAGGGATCAAACCCAGGTCTGCCCACATTGCAGGCGGATTCTTTACCAACTGAGCCACAAGAGGGGAGAGGCAGAGATCAAGAGAGGCTGGAGGGCACAAGTTCTGCTTCGGGGAGCAGCAGGGGCCACCATCTGCATTCTCTGCCCGGCACTGAGCGCCCCCGGCCTCCTGTCTCGCTGCCTTCCCTCTCACCACTGTGCTCCGGGCCCATGGAAGTGTCTCACTGAGCTCGTCCTGGCTACACGCCGCTGAGGAGGTGCTGCTTACGGATGAGGACACTGCTGAGTTATCTGCCTAAACTCCCATGGCGACATGGCCGAGCTGGGGCTCACCCCTCTCTGCTCTCCCCTGTCTGCCGGACCCTGGGGCCTGAGCCTCTTTAGGGCTCTCAGCACTCCATCCTCTATGCCAGCTACTTCTGCACCTCTTTTCTCGTTGGTGAGGGACTGCGTTCTTGGAAGGCGAGGTCTTTTTTTACCCCATCTCTGGCTCCCCTTAGCTGGGCCCAGCCCAGGGCCGGGGACAGGGAAGGGCCCGAGAAATACTGATTGAATAAACACGCGAGTCTGTGAGAAAAAACTGCCTTAACTTGTGCTGAGCGTCATGTGGCCAGAGAGGAGCTGGACGGTAACTGGGTCCCAGGCACCTGGTTCCCAGACCATGAGGCAGCCTCCTCCACGCAGCCCAAGACCTTCCAAAGTCACAGATGGGACCGAGTCACCACCCCCACCCAAGCCTGAGGTCCAGCCTCCTTCCTGGCTCCTCTGAGGCACGACCCTCGCTGTGCTTCCAACTCTGCCAGCGCGCCACGCCCGCCCTGGTGGCCCGACCACTGTACACGTTGTTCCCCGACTCCTGGGACGCTGTCCCCTTTCCATCCCCCGGCTGATCCCACATCGTCCTTCAGGTCTCGTCTTAATCAAGCATGACCTGCAGGCAGGCGCCCTGACCCTGCGACCCGACAAAGTCAGCTCTCCCTGCCGGGCTCCCGGGACTCCCTCTGTCTCCACTGTGCTCACCCCAGGCTAGGCCTTGGGCAGGGCAGGGCCGGGAGACACTCCCATGGAGGGGTGCGTGCACACCCCCTCTCTGGGGCACAGAGGCCCAGGTCCCTAAGGGGCCCTGTGGAGACGCCTTTGCTCTCACCCTGGCTCCCGCTCCTCGCCTACTTGGGGGCTCAGTGGTGCCGGGGAGAGGAAGCTCCAGGCTGGCTGGAGTCGCCCCCTACCTGAGTGTCCTGGTGGGCGTGAAGGCTCTGTAGGAAGCCCCCCTCTTCACACGGCTCCTCCTTTGACATCAGGCTGCACAAGAGCAGCAGGGGCCACCATCTGCATTCTCTGCCCGGCACTGAGCGCCCCCGGCCTCCTGTCTCGCTGCCTTCCCTCTCACCACTGTGCTCCGGGCCCATGGAAGTGTCTCACTGAGCTCGTCCTGGCTACACGCCGCTGAGGAGGTGCTGCTTACGGATGAGGACACTGCTGAGTTATCTGCCTAAACTCCCATGGCGACATGGCCGAGCTGGGGCTCACCCCTCTCTGCTCTCCCCTGTCTGCCGGACCCTGGGGCCTGAGCCTCTTTAGGGCTCTCAGCACTCCATCCTCTATGCCAGCTACTTCTGCACCTCTTTTCTCGTTGGTGAGGGACTGCGTTCTTGGAAGGCGAGGTCTTTTTTTACCCCATCTCTGGCTCTCCTTAGCTGGGCCCAGCCCAGGGCCGGGGACAGGGAAGGGCCCGAGAAATACTGATTGAATAAACACGCGAGTCTGTGAGAAAAAACTGCCTTAACTTGTGCTGAGCGTCATGTGGCCAGAGAGGAGCTGGACGGTAACTGGGTCCCAGGCACCTGGTTCCCAGACCATGAGGCAGCCTCCTCCACGCAGCCCAAGACCTTCCAAAGTCACAGATGGGACCGAGTCACCACCCCCACCCAAGCCTGAGGTCCAGCCTCCTTCCTGGCTCCTCTGAGGCACGACCCTCGCTGTGCTTCCAACTCTGCCAGCGCGCCACGCCCGCCCTGGTGGCCCGACCACTGTACACGTTGTTCCCCGACTCCTGGGACGCTGTCCCCTTTCCATCCCCCGGCTGATCCCACATCGTCCTTCAGGTCTCGTCTTAATCAAGCATGACCTGCAGGCAGGCGCCCTGACCCTGCGACCCGACAAAGTCAGCTCTCCCTGCCGGGCTCCCGGGACTCCCTCTGTCTCCACTGTGCTCACCCCAGGCTAGGCCTTGGGCAGGGCAGGGCCGGGAGACACTCCCATGGAGGGGTGCGTGCACACCCCCTCTCTGGGGCACAGAGGCCCAGGTCCCTAAGGGGCCCTGTGGAGACGCCTTTGCTCTCACCCTGGCTCCCGCTCCTCGCCTACTTGGGGGCTCAGTGGTGCCGGGGAGAGGAAGCTCCAGGCTGGCTGGAGTCGCCCCCTACCTGAGTGTCCTGGTGGGCGTGAAGGCTCTGTAGGAAGCCCCCCTCTTCACACGGCTCCTCCTTTGACATCAGGCTGCACAGGACCACGGACACGGGGGACGAGGAGCTAGGGAAGGCCCCGTCAGTGGGGAAGTGGGGTTCCGAGCTCCTCCACCCCAGCCCCCTCCCAGCCAGCCCTCCACTCGGCCTCCCTCTCCCCACAGAAGCCAGCCACTGAATCCCCTCAGCCAGTCGACAAGGCGCAGCCATGTAGGCTCTTGATGGCTACAACCCCTTCCCATCCCCCGTCCCACACGCTCTTCACAGCCCATTTCACAGATGAGGAACTGAGGCCCGGAGACTGCTGGGTCACACAGCCGGTGAAGCACGCAGCGGGCAGGAGAGCCAGCAGCCCCCTCCGCTGCCCCCCACTGCCCCCAGGTCACCGGGACCACCACGCCCCCATCCCCACGCCGGCACTCACTTCATCTGCAGGGTCAGGCGGAGGTGCAGGGGGGTGCTGCTGCTCACGGGGATGTGGTAGGTGACGTTTCCAGGCCTGAAAGGGCCAAGCTGGCTCCTCAGCCCAAGGGCACCCTGCCACCCCACCCCTAACACCCACCAATTCCTCAGCCCCCAGACTAGAGGGGAGCCCTTCGAGGGCCTGGAAGGGGCTGCCCCGCCTTGTGAGGGAAATTCCTCCCCGAGGGGAGCAAGATCCTGTCCCCTGGCCTCATGTCACCCAAGGGAACCTGGCCTGGGGGCATGTAGGGAGGCAGCCAAACCCACCTGCAGGCATCCTCTGAAGCGCAGTACTGGGAAGTAATGGGCATCGAATTCTCCAGCACCTGGATGGAGGTCAGGGATGGCACTGGGTCTGCAAGGAGAGAGGCCGTTGGGGCAGGAAGGAGGGTGACAAGTTAGGACACAAATGAGGAGGAGTCAAATCTTCCCTTGCCTGACGTGGATCAGTCATTCACACTTTAGCATGAATAAGTTTCAGGTTATTCTTTCCAGCTCCCACTTAGACTGAGGTCACACCACCACCTTCTCCAGCAGCCCCAGGACTCCCCAGTTCCCATGAGGCCGAGGTCTGCCTCCTTGATGGACCCAGAACACTCAGGAGCAGGGATGGGTCTTCCACACCGCCTGCCAGGAGCGTCCAGGAGCCCACTCTTTAGGACTCTGCTCCTGACTGCACACATTTCTCCCCAACTCGGGGATCAGGGATGTCAAGTTGGTAGCTTGAAATCAGCCATGCTAGGAGTATTCCCACACACAAGTCAGGGCCCTGCTGTCCTTCAGAGACTCAACTTCCATGTCGCCTCCTTCAGGGACACCTCCCCTGATGAATCCCCACCTCAATCCATTCCGTGCCCTCCCCAGTCGCCAAGCCGCCTCTGTGTCCCCTCAGGACAAGTGAGGGGAGCCTCGCCACACTGCTGTTCGTGTCTGTGAGCCCTCGGGGGCAGGGCTCATCCGTCTCCGTCACCCCCGGGTGCCCTGTACAGAGCCAGCCACAGTGCAGGGGCCCAGGAAATGGTGCCTGGCGAGCATCTACCTCATGGGGTTTCCCCATCACTTTGAACTTCAATCTCAGCGAAGCAGTTTCGAAGCTTTTTTTTTTTTTTTAAGCCACAAAACCCATCAAATGAAAGTTGATGAAGAGGCCCAGTACCTAGAACCACAGGTGCCTGGTTGAAACCAGGAAGGTTCTCAGCCTCCCCTTCCACCTCCTAGGCAGCCTGGGGTGGAGGGTGGGGGAAGTTGAGAGACAACCAGTTTGAAAATAAATACAGTAAAGGGTTCTCTAGCTTTGCTAAAACCAAAAGTTTGAGGTTTGGAAAACTGGGGGGGACCACAGCGCCCTCCTTGCCCTGGCAGGGTGATACAGAAGGAGCCAGGCAGACACAGGATCAAATTCCATCTCTGCCGCTAACAGACTGTATGATCCTAGGAAGTCACTTCACCCAAGTTTCCATCTCCTCGTGTGAACAATGGGGACGATTCTGTTCTCACGGGAGTGTTCTGAGGATTAACCAAGGCCGTCGATACAAGGCTACAGAATCAGCGTGGCCTGATTCCTGGGGCTCAGTCACATGCAGTGAAAGTGGACTGACAACTCTGCACCCAAAGAGTCTGGTGATGGGCTGAAATGGGCCCAGCCTTGCAGGGCTGAACTGGGCAGAGGGTAGGGCAGGTACCTGACTGGCCCCGGGCCTGCGTGGGCTGAGCAGGGCTCAGGCCAGGCTCGGGAACTGCTCGGCGGCCCCGGCCATGGAGACCGAGGCTGGGGCCGTTCTTGGCTTTGCCCTGGCCTCCAGGGAAGGGGACCACAGGGCTGGCCACAGGGTTCGAGCTCTTTGGATGCTTGAAGTAGCCAATGCCATTGGCTGACAGGCCCCAGGACTTGGCTCTGATGTTGGTGACAGGCAGCAGGGCCATCTGGCTGGGGCCTGTGGAGAGAGACAGGCCCAGGCTGAGAGGAGGGAGTGGGCAGCCACCTATCCAGCTGTCCCGAGGGCCCCACGGGGCTCCAGGTCACTCCCCTCTGTCTCTTGGTCTCAATCTTTTTCCAGAACCTTATTTAGGCTCCAGGAGATCAAACCCTCCCGCTAATGGGTCCTTGGGGCCTTTCTCAGGCCTCATGTAAAAACCCCTCAAGCCAAACCCTGGGCCCCAGGTGAGCCATACCTGAGCGGTTGGTGGGGGGGCTGGGACTAGGGCTGAGGCCATGACCGGGATTAAAGCTGGGGCCCAGACCAGGGTCGGTGGAGGGGGTGGGGCTGGGCGAGGAGCAGCAAATGACCGGGCAGGGGTGGGTAGAGCAGAGGTCCAAGGTGCGGAGCGCTGGGGCTGGGGCTGTGTGGGTCGGGCCAGTGGTACCTGAGGAAACCAGAGGCGGTAAGAGCCGGAGGGGTCAGCACAGCTCCCCGCCCAGGATACACCCACTGCTCCCCGTCCTCCCCCCTCCAAACCCACCCCCGGCACGCACCCAGCAGCAGAGAGGGCTGTGGGCCCAGCACCCCAGTGGTCACGGGGGACTGTCGGAGCTGAGTGGTCCCAAAGCTCTGGCTGGACCTGCTGGGGAACGATGGGCTGAGCTCATTGGGGCTGGGCGAGCCTGGGCTGGGAGTTGCAGAGAAGTGGGAGGGACTCGAGGAGGTGGACAAGGAAGGCAGAAAGGAGGCAGCGGGGAGAGGGCTTGGTCCAGACACGTACCATGGGCACATGGCCTCGCTCCCCCCAGGGTGCTGGGGCCGGAGCAGGGCCAGAAGACAGGAAGTAGACACGGCAAAAGAGCTAAGGGGCGGCAGAGAGGAAACGGGGGCAGGCACGGGGAGGAGAGAGAGAGAAGACACGGTCAGAGATGGCCCAAGGGCTGAGGGTGACAGTGGGCAGGAGAGCCCAAGGCCCCACCCTGGCCCTCCTTCCCCCACCCCCTGCTCTGACCTGGGCCCCGCGGAGGCCCAGCTACCTGGAGAAGCACTGAGCAGGCCCGGGAGCAATACCAGCTTCAGCAGGACAGCGAAGCAGCTGCTCCCCACCCCACAAACCAGGGGACCTTCTGACCCGCCACCGCTCCAGCCACAAACCTCCAGCGGGGTCAGATCTTGAGGTAGAGCCCCCTTTACAGGAGACATTTTCCAGGGCTCCTCTGACCCTGGCCGCCCACCCAAGCCCCACCTGGCCTGGTGACAGCTGGTAGCCAGGCCTCCAGGGACATACCCATCACTTTCCACCAGATCCTCCTCGGTGCGCAGGCTCAGCACGTACAGTGTGGACATGGACACCACGCTGGGAGCCGCAGGAAAGGGCCGTTGTTAGAGCCGGAGCCACGGACCAGTGCCTTCTCCCCAGGATGGGGGCCTCTGGCTTTTGGTCCCGGGGGACAGGCTCCCAAAGGGATGGCTGTATGTGGGTCTCTCCAGTCCCGGGGGGAGGAGGAGACAGGATGAGGCAGCCCCCCACTCCTTCCCCGAGAGCTCAGCCACTTCATCTCCCGGGCCACGGCCTCCTGCTCCCCCAGGCCCGGGCCTGCGGGCAGCCCGACGCCCCAAGCCGGCCACCCCCAGAGCCTGGAGGACCAGTCACCTGAAGGCCATGACGACCACCAGGGCCACGATGGTTCCCTGCAGGAAGCGCTGGCTAATGCAGGCCTGGTCTGGGACCACAGACGATGACTGAGGACCAAGAGGAAAGGGGACAGAGGCCCAGACTTAGGGAGCCCGCGGTCTTGCCCACCGTGGGCTCTGTTGGAGGTGAGGACAAAGGTTACTCATCCCCTCAGCAGGCAGAGGGAGAGGGAGGAGGAACCGGGAGCTGGGGGAGCTAGAGGGTTGGGAAGGGAGGGACGAGGAAGTGCTTCTAGTCAGTGAGCTGGGAGAGGCGCCAGCTGGAAGGCTCCATGAGGATGGGGAGGCCCCAGGCCAGCCTGCCCCGCATCCTGCCCACCCTCACCTTGCTGGCCACCTTGGGAGGCCTCTTCTTGTGGGGGACGCTGCCCGCTCGGCTGAACTGGCTCCCTGCATGGCTGCAGCAAGAGGACCAGGTCAGAGGTGCCCCTGGGAAGGGGGTCAGGTCCTCCCCCAGCCCGCGCCCCCACCTGAAGGCGCCCGAGCTGCCGGTGGACTTGAGGCTGTCCAGACGCCGCAGCTTGGCCAGCTTGTGGCTCCAGCGCTCCAGCTCGTCGATGCGCGTTTCCAGGTTGTCCGTGAGCTTGCACAGCTCCTTCACGGCACCCACGTTCTCCATGAAGATGCGCTCCTGCCGCGGGCGATGCCCAGTGTCGAGGGCACAGTCAGCCCCTGGGAGGCCCAGGCCACGGGCCCATGGGGGACCAGGAGGGAGCCCTCGAAGTCCCACTCAGGCCAGCCTCACCTCTCCTCCAGCCTCAGCTCTCCCAGCTCCCTGTTCCTGCCTCTGAACACCATCCCACCTCTCCACCTTTCCCCACCCGTGGACAGAACTCTGTGGTCCTCAGAGCCTCCCGCCTCCATCTCCCCCTCTGATGGACACGGTGTCTGAGACTTCAGCAGAGGCCAAGACCTAGGACATGCTCACTGGCACCCAGCCTCATGCCAGGAAAGTTACAAACATCATCCTCAACAAACCATGCGTTTAAACTTTGCCATAACCCTATGACAGAGGATGCGATGGCTGGATAGCATCACCGACTCAATGGACATGAATTTGAGCAAACTCTGGGAGATGGTGAAGGACAGGGAAGCCTGACATGCTGCAGTCCACGGGTCACAAAGAGTCGGACGTGACTGAGCAACCGAACAACAAAACAGCATGAGTTCTCAGCTGTAACGAGCATTTCCCTCCTTTTGCAGGAGAGGAAGATGACTCTCAGAGGAGGTTCCTCTTGCCCTTGATCACACAGCCACAGACTGGCCAAGACCTCATCTCCCACCTCCACCTCTCCCTCTGGGGTGGGGAGGGGGTTCTAGAAGCAGCATGAGAGAAGACTGGGGTGAGGGGATGCTCCAACTCTCTGCCCTTCAGTGCCCTGTCTCTATGCGGGGGATGCTGAATGCCCTCCAGCTGGTCCACCTTTCTGCCTCTTGGGCTCCTTCCAGTTCCCCGACCCAGAGACCTTGTTCACCACCAGGAAGTTCTCTATGGTTTTCCCATTGGCAAAGACCACATCTCCCGTGTCCTTCACGGCCTCGGGCAGGATCTCCTTCACCTCCTGAGCGATGACACCTGGGGAGGGACAAGCCAAGTGTGTGTTCGTGTTCGAGGGAAAACTGCCCACGGCACCATAATGTAGGCAGGGGCTGGGTCTGGTGAGGGTGAAATTCTGGGAGCTAGAGACCTGAGATCCAGGGAGCCCTGGAACAGGGTGGCAGTTCCAGGGATCAAGTGTGGGGTTCCGAGGGGTAGGTGCAGGTAGGGGCAGATTCTCGGAAGTAAGGACCACAAGGGAAAGGGGACAGAGATACAAGAGAATAAAGGCAAGATTCATCCAGGGAACAGAGGAGCGGGGATCCCGGGACCACAAGTGCCAGACTTCCAGTGTCAAAGTGCAGGGGCTCCAGGTGAAAGGGCAGGTCTCCCAGAGGGCCAGGATTCCCAGGGGCGGGGTTCCATGAGTCGAGGGAAGGGGTTCTTGGAAGCAGTTTCCAGAGGACAGGGACAGGGGCGGGGTTACCAGATGCCAGATCCCAGCCCCTAGATCTTTACCCGTTTCTGGCGCCGCGGCTTCGATGCCGGCAGTGGCGGCAAACTCGGGCTTGTACCTGTAGTGCACCAGCCGCATGCGCGAAATCCTCTTCAGCTGCTCAGTGGTGTCCACCTGCGCGGGAGCCAGGGCCCAGCTGAACCCCTCCCCTCCTGGGCCCGTCCGGTGGCAGGAGTGTGGAAGGGGTAGACCCTGCTACCACCAGTGTGGCGGGATCCAGAGACCCAGGGCCAGCCTCCTCCAAGGCCTTTCCCTGGAGCCCCGCCCCCTAGGAGCCCTGCCCACAAGATAGCCCCGCCCCAGCCCGCCCCTGTCATCGGCCCCGCTCAGGGAGTCTCCGCCCCCGGCCCTGCCCCCACCTCCTGCACGTGCTCCTTGGCCCGCAGGTCCGAGGGGTGCATGAGCGAGCCCATGACCTTGACGTTGCCGTGCACCACCAGCGCCTCATCGGGCCGGTCCGTGTTAATGCCCACACGGCCATGGTGGAAGACCGTGTCCGGCACCTGCGCCCGCTGCCACAGCACCTCGCTGTCACTCTCAAACTGGCCTGGATTGGAGGCCTGGCAGGAGTTGGGGCTGGATCAGTCCTGGGGGTTGGGGCCCGCGTAGCGCCCTGGGAAAGGGGGAAACCCCACAGCCACCCCTCCAGCTCCAGCCGGAGCTCCTCACACCCCCAATGCCCAGCTTAAACTGTCCTCCCGTGGCTGCAACTTTCAGAAAAGCCACCAGCCGGGTCCTGGCCACCTCCACACTTTATTGTGAAGGAGACACTGGGCCTGAGAGGGTGGGAACCTTGCCCTGGGCCACACAGGATCAGCACTCCAGCTCCTGACCCCTGAGGACCCTGTATTTCTCCTGGGTGCTGTTTCTCCCGGGTCTGGGAAGGACTCTCAGCCCCTTGGGGGGAGGTGGCCCTCACCCGGACGATGATGCGCTCTGAGATCTGGGCGGCCAGTGTGTAGTTCTGATTTTGTGCGTGGGCCTGGAGGGCCACCACCAGCATGAAGTACCTGGACACAAGAGGGTCTCAGAGGTGCCCAGGGTCCTGCCCCATTCGCCTCCCACCTCCACCAGCCTTCCTGGGTCAGATGTACAGTGCACCTGGTCATCTCCCCCAAGCTCCGGGCACCCGGGAGGAGAGCATAACCACCCCACCCTACAGAGGAGGGGCTTCCCACGCGGCTTTAGTGGTCAAGAACCCGCCTGTCCATGCAGGAGACAGAGATGTGGGTTCGATCTCTGGGTCGGGAAGACCCCCTGGAGGAGGGAATGGCAACCCACTCCAGTATTCTTGCCTGGAGAATCCCCATGGGCAGAGGAGCCTGTGGTGGGAGGGGGGGGGCTACAGTCCACGGGGTCGCACAGAGTCAGACACGACTGAAGCGACTAAGCACGCACTACAGAGAAGGAACCTGAGTCTCCACTAGGGGGCGGAAACAGCCAGGAAGCCAGCTTCCGCTCTCCTATCCATAAGTGGTGAAGGGCTCTGAAACCCAGGTCCCTCATGCGGGAAGTGGGTCAATCTCCGGGACTCCGTTCCTGGCATGCTACTGGCGGGCGGGGGCGGTGGGGGGGAGTGGGGGAGACACCCTCCAGCCCCTGGTCTTCAGAAATGGAGGGGCTCGGGGCAGAGGCGCAGCCCGCTCACCTCTGGTCGGGGTTGGGCTTGCCCTTCTTGCGCATGTTGTTGGCGGTGGTCTCGCTGAAGTGCAGCCTCCCCACAGTCACTTTCGTGACCTGCTCGGGGGGCAGATTGACCCTGCAGAGGAGGGGCAGGGTACTCAGGGGCCAGGGAAGAGGGGCTGCGGAGAGCCAGGCCACGGAGGGGCCCCGGGTCAGGAATGTGTGGGAGGGGCACGTTGTGGGTGCCTTTGGCCCTCCTTGGCTCCGGCCAGGGGAGCCCTCCTGGGGACCTCCCCGGCCACGGCTCAGACACTCACGTGACGGGGTTGAAGGGCCGCTTGCTTCGGTCGGACTGCGACTGCTCGATGTTGATGGACTGGTTCAGGGCCTCCAGCTGGGGGAGGAGCAGAGGCCAAGGGCACCTCAGGGCCTAGGGTCTCCCCACCTGGTGCTGCCCTCCTCAGCCTCTCAGCCCAGGCCCAGCCCAGCGGGAGCTCCTGGGGAAACTGAGGCCCAACCTCCCCTTGGCCCACAGACTCCTGTGCCTTCTCCTACACCACTGCACCCCCCATGAGCCCACACCCACACCACTCTCCCACCTACGTGCACACACGTGAGCACACACACACAGGCAACTTCACTGGCCACCAATTCACACTCACGCACTCCACCCATCTCCAAGTACACATCCCAAATCAGCCTCCACAAACACCCATGCGTGCATGCTAAGTCGCTTCAGCCCTGTCTGACTCTTTGCGACCCCAAGGACTGTAGCCCAGCAGGCTACTCTGTCCATGGGATTCTCCAGGCAAGTGGGTAGCCATTCCCTTCTCCAGGGGATCTGCCCGACCCAGGGATCGAACCCGTGTCTCCTGCGGCTCCTGCCCTGCAGATTCTTCACTGCTGAGCCACCCGGGAAGCCCATCCACAAACACCCAGTCACACCCAAAACCACACTCCCGAGAACCCATCCCACTCCCAGGCCTCTCAAGCCCTCCAGACCACAGGCTTAACCACAGCAACGCCAGACCCCACTCATGACATGGAAGGAGACACGCGGCCAGGCCATCAGGGAGCTCGTGGGCTCAAAATCAACCACCACCACCGTGGAGGTGCTGGACAGTAAGGGGCCTCAAGTCAAAATGGGCCTCAGGGCAGATGTCCCAGAGGAGGCGGCAGAGTGAACGGTGAAGATCAAGGAATGGTCAGCCAGGGGAGGAGGCAGGCAGTGGGGTTCAGAGGGCGTCCCAGAGAAGGAGCCGCCTGTGGGGAGGCCGGGGCTGTGACTGGGCACAGCAAACCAGGGCCGGGGTGAGGATGGGGGTCCTGAAAGCCTCTGCCGGCTCAGCCTAGCAGTCAGGGTCTTGCTGAGGTGGATGGGGGAGACGGGGTCCTGGAGGCCTTAAATGCGGAATGTTGGGCCCAACTGTGTCTCAGGTGGAACAGAAGTCTGGCTGTGGGTGGTCAGATAAGGAGAGGGCCGGCCTGGTCTGGGCAGAGGTGCGGGGAAGAGAAGAGGGGACCAGGTTGTGGAAAGTTCCAGGAGAGAGAGCAGGGCCTAGTGCATGGTGAGAGATGGGCAAGCAGGTCCCAGATTCATGGCTTGGGTAACCAGGGCCCCGGAGCCCCATTCCTGGAGAGGAGAGCCTGGGGAGGGCGAGTTTGCAGGGAGTTCATTTTGGGATGCTATACTGAGGCAGCTGACAGCAGGGTCAGGAGCGGGGTCCTGGCTGGGCACACAGACTTGGGGTCACAGGGTAGAGAAGGAAACGGGAAGCGGAACTGAGCAGAGGGCTGGGGGCATGACCCTTAAGGGGCGGGCACGGGGGTTCAGGTGGGAAGGGGGCTGGACTCAGCCCCCAGGAGTCTCCTCAGGACACACTCACCTGGCCCCAGGCTCGTTCGGCTCCCCCGGCCTGCTGCCCACCCTCACTGCCGAGCCCCAGACCTGCCTTCACTCCGTGCAGCTTCAGGTAGAAGCAGTCCAAGGGCTTGAGGCCTTCGGGCGTCTTGACGTACTTGGGCTCGCCCAGCATGCCGATGTACGCCGTCACCTGGAAGTGGTTCTTCTTCTGGCACACGAAGGCGTCGTCGCCCACCGAAAAGTTGAAGCCCTTGTCAGCGTCCACGCGGTAAGTGAGCATGGGCCTGGGGGCAGGCGAGGACACTCGACCGAGGGCCCCCAGCCGGGCCTGCCTTGCCTGTCCCGTCTGTGGCCCGGGTCCCCAAGCCAACTTCCTACCTGGTGCCCCCATCCTCAAACCTCTCTCGGGATTGCTCCCACTTCTCAGAAAGGGAAACTGGGCCCCCCAGGAGGATCTGAGCTCTGGTGTGACAATGCCTCGGCCAATATTCCTCCCTTACATGCCTGGGACCACTGTGCCCCGGTGATGGGGGAGGCTGGGCAAGACCCTAGGACAGGAATGAGCTCCTGATGAGGGGGCCTGACAGCCCCTCACCACACTTGGCTTCTTCCCAGAACGCTGCCCGAAGGCCCCCTCCCTCCAGGGAGACAGGGTGAGAGGGGATGCGTCTGTGGAGCCTCACTGTGCCTGACAGCTGGTTGCCATGGAAACGGTGGAACCAGGCGCCGGCTCTGCACGGGCCCAGCCCCTGCCCACCAGCTTGCTCAAGCCCCCAGACATCTTCATCCTGACTCCTACCCGGTGGGGAGGGGGCTCTCTGGGCAGCCTGGACTCAGCCTCAGTTTGCCCATCTGTTGCTGGGAAGGTGTTCTTGGTCTAGGCTCTTCGGGGGATCTCCAGGGGGTAGGACACAGGGAGACTGTTGGCCCGCCTTCCCCCAGGTCCCCAGGCACAAGCAGTGCCCCCGATGCCCAGGCCTGACTGGAGGAAGCTGGGCAGGGAGAATGTTTCCAAACTTGGAGAGGCCTTTGGGCCTGGCTAACATCTACGGGAAGACGCAGGGCTCACTGCTTCTCCCTCCCTGGGCTCCGCTCATCTGCCTGACCACCCAGGAAACACCCAGAAAGTGCCTGGACCACACTGGGGTGGACCTCACGTGCCAACTTCCTGGCCTTGGGATCTGGGGTGGCAGGGCTGACCTGAGAAGTATGGCTGTAGGAATGGAGGGGTCCTCACCAGGCCATAGGGCTGGACATCCAAAGACCTCTCCCTGACACCCGGGTAGGGTCTCAAAGGATCCTTTAGCCACTACATCAGTTGGACAGCTCCTTGCCCCAGCCCTGAGGGCTTCGCACTAACAACCCCACAAAGCCTGGGACCCCCAACTCCAGGAGGCTGAACTAGCTGTGAGAAGGCAAGTCCCAGACACCCTGCCCAGTCCCAGCAAGGTCCAAAGTGAGCTGATGGTGAGCCACACTCTCACCCCTTGCTGGCCTTCTGTGGGAGTGAGGGGAGTTGTCCCAGAGTGCTCCTGGCTGTGTCCCAGGAAGCTGAATCCGCATGGGTGGGTGCTGGAGCAGAGCTAGGAATGCTGGGGCAGCCTCTGACCAGTCCTCCCCCACCCACTGGTCCCTCCCCTGCAGGGAGGGGGCTTGCTGGAAGGGCCTCCCTGACACTCAGCTTCCGGCTACCTTCCTGGAATGCAGGAGGAGGGGGGAGGGGGAGGAGGAGCCAGAAAACACCCCTCTCCACCCACTGCTGCCAGACTCACCCCCACTGGCCCCTCCCTGGCCGACACCACCTTCTTAAGGAGGCCTCGGGCTGGCTCAGGAATCAGGAGCCCTGAGTGGCAGTCCTAGCTCTGCCCTGAGCCCGTCTGCTCTTCTGTGAAAGGGGACTATCTTGTTCTGAGGGTGCTTCCAGCCCTGCTCTAGGATCCTGAAGCCAGGGCTGGGGTTGCCCAGGTGGCATGACCAGGAGGGGTGGTGGTGGTGGTGGTGGTTTAGTTGCTAAGTCGTGTCCGACTCTTTTGTGACCCCATGGTTGGTAGCCCGCCAGGCTCCTCTGTCCATGGGATTTTCTAGGCAAGGTTACCAGAGTGGATTGTCATTTCCTTCTCCAGGGGATCTTCCCGACCCAAGGATGGAACCCGGGTCTCCTGCGTTGGCAGGCGGATTCTTTACCGAGGGAAGGGGCACGAAGCACTCACAGCTCCTTGTAGTTAGCGTCGTACAGTGTCGCCCATTTGTTCTGCTGATGCGGCTGCCACTTGATGGACTGGTAGTTGGGGTCCAGGTAGGAGCCACTGAGGCTATCACTGTCCTGCAGGAGACCTGGAGAGAGGGAATGGCCGTGGGCCCCGAGCCCCGGGCCCCACCTCCCCAACTCAAAAGCCTGAGCAGGCCAGCCGTGTACCTGGTGAGGGGGCACCTGGTGGATGCCAAGGGGGCGTCTGGACCCGGGCGATGCTGAGGGGCAGGGAGCCAGGCCCGGGTGAGAGCGGGCCCTGGGGAGGCCAGGGTGGGGAAGGGGCTCGCGCTGGGTGCGGGGGCAGGGCCGTCACAGTCCCAGGTTCCTGTTTAATCATTCCATTCAGCATCTGGGCGTTGAGGGTGTTGGGAGGTGATTCCGAGTGCTTCCTCTTCTTGGCAGGGTGTGGGGGGAGCCTGGGGGATACAGGTGTGCGTCATGGGGGACCAGTGCCCCCCCCCGACCTGTCCCATTTGGCAGTATCCCCACTCCCCTCTCTGCCCTGTTCCAGCAGGATACACCCAGCCCAGTGGACACCTCCTTCAGGAAGCCGCGTCTTTACCTCCTCTGTGCTCTCCCATCATGCTGTGCTATCATTCTGTGTCTGTCCCTCCTCCCTGCTCCCCAGGCTGTGGAATCCAGGAGGGCAGGGCCACACCTGACTCGCCCGTGTGCCCCCATCACACTGGGCAACTGGCCTGGTGCACCAAGTGCTCAGAATCGTTGGTGGAGTGAATGAGTCTGTCCCTTCCCTGTGGGGTCATTCTCAGCATCACCCTTTATAGTGAGGGCTCTTTGGAGAGCAGCCTCAGAAACAAGCTAGAGGGCTTCGACCACCAAGGCTGGGAGAGCTTCCTGGAAAGGGGGCTGACGATTTGGGTGGGCTACACAGCACCCCTTCCCCTTCTGGTTTACAAAAAGCTTTGTCACTGGAATCTTTCCTTGAATGAAATCCTTCACGAAATCTCAAATGTCCAATACTGATAAAAAGATAATTCTGCAGCTGGAGTCAGAGCGGAAGTAGTTCTGGGTCTATACCTAGAACCTCCTCAGAAAACTGAGGACTTCATGGTGGTTAGAAAGTCCCTGCTATGTGGTAAGAGCACCGGCCCAGGTTCAGGCTGTGGCTCTGCCCCTTCCTACCTCCGTGACCTGGGCAAGCATCCCCTCCCTGCCCCCACCAAGCCTCAGTTTTCCTATCTGGGCAACAGGGATGGCCATGCTCATCAAATTAGTTAATGGTGAGCATTTGGCCTTGGCTGTAAATCCCCTAGGCTTTGCTGGGCATATACATATACATTCACTGACCCCCGTCTCTGGGGGCTCAGAGCCTTCTGCCCTTCCTGGGTTCATCCCTGCTCCTACCTCTGTCTCTGTCCTGCAGCTGCTGCCCTGAGCACTGCCCCCCCGCCCCCACCAGCCCATCTCCCCACCCCCGAGGAGGCTGCCCGGCTCCGCTGTCTCTTATACACATCTTGATGTGTATAAGAGACAGAGAGCCTGGCTGTCTGACGGGCGTCGTGCTCCCAGGACCCCATTATCCTTCCACTCAGAGACGGGGTCCCCTGCCCCCTGCCTCAGCCTGGGGGGTACCCAGAACTTTCTCTGAGCAGCTCTGCAGGGCTTGGCAAACCCATGCTCCCTGCCTCTACGTGGGCTCTGTCTCTTATACACATCTAGATGTGTATAAGAGACAGCATCCCACGTGGGAGGAGGCTGGGCAGCCCAATCCCACTGCAAGCCTGGGCAGGGAGGCTAGACCCTGTCCAGGGGGTAGGCAGCCTTTCACCCCATCCAAGCCCTCTTCTTCCCCGGGCTGGGCCTGGCCCAGCTCCCTGGGAGGACCACGTCCCCAGGCTCTCTCCCAAGCCCCTCGCAGGCCTGCTCCTCCTCTGGACTTCAGGAAGGAGTCTCCTGGGAGTCCCAGTGCAGTCCTGCAGCGGGGAGGGGGGCCCTCCTCCCTCCGGCAGCCCCTCTACCAGGCTCCCAGGGGCCAGCCCCCCAGCCTGAGGGGGGGAAGCCCCAGCTCCCTTTGTTCCCCGGGAGGCATTCCAGAGATGTTTCTGGTAAGATAAACAGAACTCTTGACCCCTCTCTGGGCCGTGGGGAGAAGGCTGCCTGCCATCCTTCTGCTCTTGGCCACCTGGGGGCCGCGGCACCCCTGAGCACACCCTGAGGCGCGGTGGGCCCAGCCAGCTGCACCCAGGCTGCCTCCCCCAGCCATCCACTCACCGCCGAAGGGTGCGTCCATGATGGCGCAGGCGGGCAGGCGGGTGGCATCACCGGCAGGGACACTTGCTCAGAGGCCGGGCCGGCTCCCCACCCGCCCACGGGGAAACAATAGCCAGCGCCGGGGAGTATTTGACCAGCGATAATCTGGGCCTGTTGGGCGGCCGCTGGCCCCCCACCCCCACCCCCGGCTCGCTCCCTCCCTCCCGATAAGGCCGCCCCAACCACTTGCCCAAACCCCAGAGGGGGAGGGCGGTGCCCGCTGGACTCACCATTCACCTGCTGGGGGGAGTAGGCCTCGGAGCCTGAGTCTGGGGGAGAGTCCGGCAGGGTGCTGTGGAGAAGAGGGAAGGGCTGTTGGCTGGGCCACGGGACCCCTGCCTCCCAGTCGGGCAGCTCTTCTGCAGGGCAGGGTCCCAGAGACCCAGGGGCTAGAGGCCTTGAGGTCTCCCCCAGCCCCGTTACAGGCATCTCTCTTTAGCAGCCCCCTTGGGGTGCCCGGCAGGGCCCGGGCTGAGTTGCAGGTTGGGGGCCTTGGGCTCCCACCCTGCATCCCCTCAGACCTACAGGGCACTAGAGGGGCCTGTCCCTGGCCCAGGGATTCAAGGACTCCCTCACCAGATCCAAGGGCCAGGCCTGCTCTCTTCTTCCTGCACCCACTGAAGCCCCACTTCCTGGAAACTCTAGGGGGCCCTAGGGGGCTGGGCCTGGGAAACGTCAGTGGGTCACCGGAGGGGCTGCCCTGCCGTGGGCAGGTGTGGGCTGGGCAGGGAGCCAGCTTGCCAGGCCTGCACTCCTAGGTTTTGTGTTATCAGTGGTTCGGGCGAGAAAGAACAAACTCGACTCTGGGAGTCGAGTCCTCCATGAGGAGGACACGTCCTCCATGAACCCTGCGCTCGCCCAGACAGGAAGGCGGGCAGGGGGCTGGCTCTCTGGCCATCGTGGGCCTCACATCTGGGAAGACTGCCCTCCATCAGGCCCAGGCAGCATCTGAGGCAGCCCAGTCACTGCAGACACGGCCCTGGGCTAACTGAGGGTCCCCAAGGTCCTCTGGACAAGCCACCCCCCACCAGCTCCCCCAGGCCCCGTGGGTGAGGATGACAGGAAAAAGTGATGGGGACCCGGTCCTTGCTGTGGCACTCGCGGCCCGCGGGCGGCCCGGGGCCTCTCCAGCTCTGTGTCTGTCTCCCTGCCGGCTGCCTCACTGCCTGACAGTGGTCTTGTGTAGAGGCCCTTCTCTCCCTCCAGCCCCTGCAAACTCACGTGCCAAGTCCACAGGACCTTGCCTTCTTCCTCCTAACTCCTCACAGCGCTCGAGTTGCTGATTTACTGATTACTAACTCCCTCCTCAGCTAGACCCCCTGCAGGAGAGACGGGCCTGCCTTGTTTTCCATCTAGAACAGGGCCTGGCAGGGGTGGGGCGGTGGGAGCCGCCCGGGGCCCACGGAGTGTCTGTGTGGCTCTGGACACGCGCTTTCTCTCCCTGGGAAATGGCTTCAGTGGGCCATCCGAATCCTGCTGTGAGGGAGACGGGGCTCTATGCACAGGCTGGCTGGTTCTGGGGTCCCCCAGGAGCTGGCTACTAGGGCACTTGATGAGCTCACATAGAGGCCTGGGGTACAGCAGCGGGCACCCAGCAGACGCTTGTTAGGTGGTGGTAGTTCTCTTCCCTCCCTGCCCTTCAGGGTCCGCAGCTTTAGGACAGCGTCTCGGCCTGAAGCGGCCAGCTGCCTTCTGCTGCTGTGGCTCACCCCTGCCTGGCCTCCCCCCTATAAGCCAGGACACGGGCACTGCCCCTCAGTACTTCCTCTGGGCTTCCTTCCCCGATTCCCACAGTCACGTGATGGGGTGGAAGCATTTGGGGCTCCCTTTACAGCTGGGGCTACTGAGGCCCTAACCGAGGTTGAGGGTCAGTACCCGGAAGAATGGGCTTCCCTGGTGGCTCAGCTGGGAAAGAATCCACCTGCAATCCCAGAAAGCTGGGAATAGTGGAGCTGGAGAAGGAGCCTGGCTGTCTGACGGGCGTCGTGCTCCCAGGACCCCATTATCCTTCCACTCAGAGACGGGGTCCCCTGCCCCCTGCCTCAGCCTGGGGGGTACCCAGAACTTTCTCTGAGCAGCTCTGCAGGGCTTGGCAAACCCATGCTCCCTGCCTCTACGTGGGCTGGGCGGGTGGTCGCCTGGAACCTCGGGTCACAGCTGGGCCCAGGCTGAGCCCTGGGGTCAGGCGGGGACGTGGGCTCCTTGGAGAGGAGTCAGGGGGACCTGAGAGGGGGAGGCTGGCTTGTCCCCGCTCCCCTGCTCGGAACCCTCAGCTGCCCACTGCCTCAGCACAAAGCCTCCTCAGCCTAGTCCTGGAGCCCCCTGCCCACCACCACCACCTTGCTACCCGCAGGGCAACCTGCTCCCCACTGCCCAGCCTCGGCCCCAGGCCCACTGTCACTGTGCGCACGCCTTGCCTGGCCCGAGGCCCCTGCGTCTTAACCCGCCCACCACACTCCCTGCCCTCACTCACCCGGGGGCATAGGGAGCCTTGGGCTCTGCCTTGATGGGGGGCCCAGAACCCCCCAGGAAGGGCTTGGGAGCAACACCCATGCCGTTGTTGTTGTTGCAGTTGAGCGGGGCGCTGTAGCTCGGGGGTGGGAGGGCCCCATGGCGCCCCGGGGAGGGTCCGCCCCCCGGGGGGCTCAGGTGGTGGACCCCGCTGGAGCCGGGGATCGCTGGCTGCCCATGGGGGTAGGAGGCCGCACTGGCTGGAGCAGAGATGTCAGGGAAGCAGCTGCGGAGAAGGGAGGAAGCTCAGCGCCAGCGGGGGACCCCCAGCCCCTCCCGGGGCCCCACCCGCAGGGCAGCGTGGACCCCGCAGAGGGCTCGGAGGCTGGCGGAGGGGGAGGAGCAGCTTTTGGAGGCGGGACGTTGTCTCGCCTCCCA
Organism: Cephalophus harveyi; assembly: GCA_006410635.1. Classification (NCBI taxonomy): domain Eukaryota; kingdom Metazoa; phylum Chordata; class Mammalia; order Artiodactyla; family Bovidae; genus Cephalophus; species Cephalophus harveyi. The sequence goes on from SJYT01030882.1 coordinate 984,449, forward strand.
GGTGAGGCCCGAGGGGCTGGGGGCGGGGCCACTCACAGGTCAGAGGCATCCTCCTTGCTGATGTACTCCTCCAGGATGCTCGTGTCTATGTTGGAAGGTTCCAGGGCGCCGTTGATGTCGTGGCCTGCAGGGTGGAGTGGCCGTGAGCCACGGCAGAGACCCAGCACCCACCGCCCTACCTGTGTCCACGTGGAGGGAGAGCCCTTCACAGTCACCACCTGCCGCCCTTCCAGCAGGCAGGGACGCTGCTGCCCCCAGCCCACAAGGCCCCCTGGACTCTCCCAAGAGGGGAGGGGGCCATAGTCTGCATCTGGACGGACCCACCGGCTCCTGCCCCTCCATCCCCTCTCCCAGATGTGTGACACGAGCAAGTCCCTTCGTCTTGTCTACAAGATGGGGTGAACATGTCCCCATCTTATGGGGTGCCGTGAGCAGCAAATGAGGTGCTGCCACCCTCACGGCCTCGGGCCCAGACTTGCTGACTCTGTCCTGCCCTGTCCTCCAGGCGGCGGTTCCAGACAGCCCAGCTGCGGGCAGCCAGGAGCATCGGGCCTGGCCGGGCGGGACCACACATCCTGGGTGGGGGGCGGGGGTGGCACATGGGGTTCGGGGAGACTCCTGCACAGCTGCAGGTGGAGAGGGAGTCGGGGTTGGAGTCAGGAGCGCCCAGCCCCCGCTCAGTGCCTGTGCCTACCACCCTTATAATGAGGGCGAGAGTGCTGAGCCCAGAGGAGGAAACAGCCTCACAGAGGTTCAGCGGGGAACAGCAGGGCCCTGGGTCCTCCCCCTAGTCTGGCCCCACCAAGGCGGGGACTCTCAGAAAAGGCGCCCCCGTGCTCTCGGGCATCAACAGGGGAGGAGTTGCCCTCCCCTGCTCCCCCCTCCCGGGGTCACCTTGCAGGGAGAGTTGGAGGGCGGGGTGATAAAGGGGCTGACGTGGGAGATGCGTCAACCCCGATAATGGAGGCTGGCCGGCCCCACTGAGGCAGGAGGCACCCCTCCCACAGGCCCCTAGGCCTTGAGTCAGGGGTCTGTACCTCATGCTCCCTCCCCTGGTGAACCCTGGGAACAGATCTCAGGTGCAGTAATAAATCCTAGATCACCTACTGCGTGCTATGTGACCTTGGGCAAGTCACTCACCCTCTCTGAGCCTCAAGCTCCTTAGTAAAATGGGGACACGAACAGCTAACACTTTACAGGGTTGTTGTGAGGATGAAACAAATTAAGGTGTATAAGGGGCCTGGCACATAGTGGGTGCTCAGCAAACAGTGGCTGTCCTCACTCCCCAGCACCCAGAGCCCTGGGGTCCCCAGGAACCCCCGACCCAGGCCTCTCCCTGGCCCCGGCCGGCATTTCAAGAATGCTGAGCCCCGCTTAGGTGATTAATGAGTGGCTAAGCCCTCCTAGGAGTCACGCGCTGCCTGGGACAGGCCCTCCTGCCTGGGCTCACCCGGCCGGGAACAAGGGACATCCACCAAGCATCGCCAGTGGCCGCCCGGGGCAAGGGGAGCTTCTCAAGCTGGGAGTGACCAGGCTGCAGGCCGAGATCTTAGGACTCCAGTCACACTCTGGCCCCTACTCCGTCCTTCCCAGTTAACTGAAGGTCCCATTTATTGAGCGCCTGCTGTGCCCCGGGCACTTTTAGAGCCTAACACATTAATAATCGTAGGTGTTTATTCTATGCAAGGCAACCTACAGGCCCTTCCTGTGCAGTGAGACACTTCATCCTCCCAACCTGTAACGGTGACGATGACATGATGATGATGATATTGACAGGGGCTCCCACTGAGTGCCCACTAGGCCCCAGCGCCCTTCTAAGTGCTTAATGGGTTTACCTCCCAGTCGCCCCTGAAGACCTGGTGTTTGTTATTAGCCTCTTTCTCTTTGTCCAGAGAAGCCAAGTCTCTTGCCCAAGGCATCAGGGCGAGGAGAGGCCAGGGGCACGGGCCTGACTCCAAGAAGGAAGGTTTGGTTGGTGGTCGCAGAGGCTTCCTGGCCATCCTGGGCGACCCCCCTGGATGGGGGATGGTTCCGAGGGAGGCAGGATCGGGCACAGGGAATGGGGAGGGAGGAGGTACTGGAGCGTCACGCCCACCTTGGCCGCTGAAGCTGCAGGTTTTTGAGACTGAACTTGGAATCCACAGTGAATGATGGGGTGATGGAGTCATGGTGTTGCTATTTATAACAGGCCACCCCTCCTCCCCTCCTCACTCGGCTAGGAGCACTCCTAATCACCCCTAATCCTCCTGCCCACCTCCCCCCACCCCAGGGATTGGGGGGGGGTGCTCAGACAGAGGCATCTCTGTCTCTTATACACATCTCTCCCTTTACAGCTGGGGCTACTGAGGCCCTAACCGAGGTTGAGGGTCAGTACCCGGAAGAATGGGCTTCCCTGGTGGCTCAGCTGGGAAAGAATCCACCTGCAATCCCAGAAAGCTGGGAATAGTGGAGCTGGAGAAGGAGCCTGGCTGTCTGACGGGCGTCGTGCTCCCAGGACCCCATTATCCTTCCACTCAGAGACGGGGTCCCCTGCCCCCTGCCTCAGCCTGGGGGGGACCCAGAACTTTCTCTGAGCAGCTCTGCAGGGCTTGGCAAACCCATGCTCCCTGCCTCTACGTGGGCTGGGCGGGTGGTCGCCTGGAACCTCGGGTCACAGCTGGGCCCAGGCTGAGCCCTGGGGTCAGGCGGGGACGTGGGCTCCTTGGAGAGGAGTCAGGGGGACCTGAGAGGGGGAGGCTGGCTTGTCCCCGCTCCCCTGCTCGGAACCCTCAGCTGCCCACTGCCTCAGCACAAAGCCTCCTCAGCCTAGTCAAGGCGGGAGGGGTGAGCCACTGGGGCAGGGTGGGGGTGGGCTGACGGGTGGGAGAGAAGTATGAGGTTTGGGGGTAGAGGGGCCTTCTGAGGGACCCTGACCCCAAATATTCGCTTTCTCTGGGAGTCTTCGAGGCCTGTCTGGCCCTCTCCCCACACCACCCATCCTAAAGGGTCCAGCCACTAAGCAGATGCCCCCAGTCTGTCCATGAACCACACTGGAGATCTCTAATTCCAACACTCCAGCCCAGGGACTCCTGAGTCTGGAGCAGAAGTCCCCAGGAACTCAGGAGAAAGGCAGGGCGCCCAGGGCACACTCTTGGGGATGCCCCCTTCCCCACTGCTCCCAAAAGACCCCTGGAAACTGCTCAGCCAGCAGCAGACACCTGTCAGGCAGGAAGCTAAGTGTGTCTCCTGCTGATCCTCAAGACCTCCTTGGGAGGTGTGGAGGCTGCCCAAGGTCCTACAGCCTGAAGGTGGCACCACCAGGTCAGGTCCTTGCCCTCCCTCTCCCCAGACCCTCCAACTTCCCATTGCTCGGGACACCCAGAACCCTCGTGCAAGGCCTGGCAGCTGGGCCCCCTGCCTGCCCCAACAGCTGCTCCTGCCCCAGTGCCCCTCCCCGCAACTCTCCAGGGTCCACCCACAGCCTCACTCCCTCCTGGGACAAAAAGCCCCACTTGCTCTTCGGGTCCTTGGCACGTGCTATTCCCTCAGTTCAGTTCAATTCAGTCGCTCAGTCATGTCCGACTTTTTGCGACCCCATGGACTGCAGCACGCCAGGCCTCCCTGTCCATCACCAACTCCCGGAGTTTACTCAAAGTCATGTCCACTGAGTCGGTGATGCCATCCAAACATCTCATCCTCTGTCCCTCAAGCTGCTCCCATTCCTCATCACTCGTTAGGTTTGGCCTTAAGTGTAAGTTCCTCCCAGAGACCGTGTCTGACTCTCCTAATCCCGTGAGTGGCAGCCTCCTCTCTACTTTCTCATCAGGCTCTTTGCTCACACGCCCTAAGGGCAGAGTCGGTCCTCTGCCCACCCACAGCCCCCATTCACGGAGCGGCCGTTCTGCCCAGCCCCACGTCACACACTTAATACAGCTTTCTTGGCGGCTGCACGGCATGTGGGATCTTAGTTCCTCGACTAGGGATCTATCCCATGCCCCCTGCGTTGGAAGCATGAGGTCTTGAGCACTGGACTGTATATAACACATATATAATTCTTATAACAATCCTACGGGGTAGGTGGTTTTCTTGTTCCCTGTTTCACAGATGAGGAAACTGCAGCTCAGAAAGGATAAATGTCTTTCCACTCCCTGGAAGGTATGGCAGCTGGGCTGAGTCCTCCCCGTCTGCCCTCTGTGGGATTAGCATCTAAGCATACCATAAGCGCACAATAAATGTTCGTGGGATGAATGAGCAGAGTGGCAAGCGGGGCACTGGGACCAGGCCTGCCTGGGTCTGGGGACCTCCGCCCAGCTGTGCTGCGGTCAGGGTCCAGGTCTAGACAGGGCCCCTCCAGGCACTCCCCTTGCCCCGCTGAGCTATGCACCCCAGCTGCTCCTCATTAATTAGGCCCTTTATTACCTGCTTTTAACAGGAGCCAGACACTGCTCCTTCCCAGGGAGACAGGGATCGGGGCTGTGGGAAGGAAGCCCCCTGCCCTCCTCTCTCCTCCTCCCTCTAAGGCCACCCAGCTGGGCAGAAGGGGAACCCAGGGACACAAGCCAGGTGCGGGCTGAGGGCGGGTGGGGGCCCAGGTGGTCCTCCACCCTGGACCCTTCCCTTCCTCCCCGCTCATGCTCACGCCCCCTCACCACCAGCTGTGGCTGCTGGCTGAGTCTCGGGCATTGTCCCGGGGAACGGGGGAGGGTGGGGACACGGCACAGTGGGAGGCTTGTGCCCTGTCCACACCCTCCCCCCCCCCCCGCCCTGGGGC
>SJYT01030882.1:996117-1059258 GCA_006410635.1 Cephalophus harveyi
GGGGGGGGGGGGGGGGGGGTCCCGCCCACAGAGGAATGCCGGGGAGGGGTACCCCAGCCCCTAGTAAGGGAGGGGTAGCTGCTTCCAGGGGAAGTTCAGCCGTGGGGGAGGGGGCGGCCTTGGAGAAGGTAAGTGACGGTCCTGAAGGGGGTCTCCCCATCTTGATGGGGGTCCTAGGCTCCCGGAAACACCATGGGGCAGGTCCCAGCTCCTAGGAGTCAGGCTGGGGGCAGCGGGAGCAGGGTGCCAATCTGAAAGGCACGGCAGGGCGTCTGGGTCCTTGGAGAGGGGTGGGGGTCCCAGTCTCTGGGAGGCACGCTGGGGTGCCAGCCTAAGAGGCATGGAAGACCCCCAGAAGGCGTGCTGGGGACTCCAGCCTAGAGGGGGTTCCAGCGAAGCACAGAGACGGTCCCCAGGGTCGGGAAGTGTCAGAATTTAGAGGGGACTGCGGGTCCTGGAAGGCGTGAAGGAGGGCTGAGTAGGCACGGGACGCAGCTCCAAGGAAGTTGTGTGTGTGGGGGGGGGGGGGCGAGGGCGGGGACCCTAGGGAGGGTGGGCTAGGAGGTCCCCATGATGGTAGACCCTGAGTTCCAGTCTGAGTGCTGCCAAGACGGGCTTCCCTGGTGGCTCAGACAGTAAAGAACGTGCCTGCAACGTGGGAGACCCAGGTTCAATCCCTGAGTCAGGAAGATCCTCTGGAGAAGGGAATGGCTACCCACTTGCCTGGAGAATCCCATGGACAGGGGAGCCTGGCAGGCTACAGTCCATGGCATCACAGAGTCAGACATGACTGAGCGACTAGACACTTTCACAGGGAAGCTCAGCAAAGACTTCAGATGTGTATAAGAGACAGGGCCCAGGGTCCTGGGGGAAGAGGCACGGGGATATCTGCAGGAAGCAAGGGGGTCTGGCTTGTGAGTCATCGGGACGTCTGGCACGCTCAGGGTACCCCCAAAAGAGTAGCCCCCAGGCAAGGACGAGTGCCCCCTTCCTACCTCCCCAGGGTATCCATAAAGCTCCTCAAGGATTAACAGGAGCTGAGGAGGACCAGAGCCCCTGGAACCGATGGGGAAATGTCAGGACCCTCAAATGGCCCATCCACTCAGGATCAACCACTCAACCTAGTCCCAGCCTGACTTCTTGGATTTGGGGGTGCTGGGGGCGTCCCAAAAACTGCAGTGGGGAGGCTGAGGTTTGGGGATGCCCTTACCTGGGTTGTTTAGCAAGCTTTCTCCTTGTCTGTGACTTCTGGCTGGGGGGCAGCAAGCAGAGTGGACAAAGGCTCCGACCCTCACACCCCGGAAGTCATGGGGAGAAACTGAGTCAAAGAAAGGCCTTCCTTGCTCCCTCACAGGACTCCAAAGGGATCTGGGCGCTGGGCTTGAAACCTGGGCCCTAATTTCCTGCCCTGTGTGTCCTGTGGGCCACCCACAACTCGCCAGGGTTAGGTTCACACTGATGGAAGGTTCTGGATCATCGAGTTTTGCATTCTGAAAGCACTGAGGTGCAGGGTATGGGCTCAGGGACTGGGGAGCAGGTAGGGGCAGAGGGTGGGCTACCGAGGTGGGTGGAGAGGGACACAAAAGCACCCAGAAGGTCTGGCTAGATGTTCCAGCAAGGGTCTGAGAAGCTGGGGGTGTCAGCCTGTGCCTGTCCCCCTCCCCCACGCTGTCCCTTCCCTCCTGAACTCAGCACCCGGGAGGGGGACAGCTTGGAGGAGGGGCGGAGGCTACTCAGGAAAAGGGGAGAGGAGTTGGCGAGATGAAGGTGCAGCACCCCCAGAACCACTGCTCAGGAGCGGGGAGAGGAGAGAAGAAATCACTAGGGTGTGTGTAGATCCCAGCCCTGGCGAGGGTCCTGTAGGGTCAAGGTGAGGAGAAGAGGTCACTCCTGGGACAGGGGCACCGTCTGAGGGGGCAGAGCTCCAGGGACAGGTGTGAGACACAGCCCAAGGACACTCGGGGGGTTGGCAGGAGGAAGCGAGAGGTCTCAGAGGGTGGAGGTGGCTAATGCGGTGGGGGCAGTGGGAGGGGGGTGGTGATGCCAACTTCAAGAAGGTTCCAGCCCAAAGAGAGCAACCGGCCCCTGCCCGCCCCGCACGCGCCCCGCCCGCCGGCCGCGCGCCGCGCCCCCTGCCGGCCCGCCGCAGCCCCGCGCCGGGCAGGGTGCGCGCGGCTCCTTCAGGGGGCGCTCGGCGCGGGGGCCGCTCCTAATCGAGGTGGGGGGTCGCTGCGCCCCCAGACCCCTGTGCTGCGGGAGGCCAGGACCCCCGCATTCCTCGCCTGGCCCTGGGGTAAGAGAAGACAGCGGGCTTCTCAATCTCAGATGTTCAGAACCAAACCTCAGGGACAGCCCCCGTTTCCTCTGCTGACCCACTGCCCATCTCAGCAATAATAACTTGCATTTCTCAAATATTCGTTAGGGGCCAGGCCCACCCTGAGTCCTCTACGGGGATTATCTCTGAGTTCGTCCTCTCAGGTACCCTACCAAAGAGAGACTACTATGTGATTTTACAGATGCGAACACTGAGGCTCAGTGAAGTTCTGTACCGTCTGAGGAAGTCTGTCCTGTACAACCTTGCAGTGAGGGGGAATCCCTCTGTCTTCCATCAGGGTCGCTGCCAGCCACATTGGGCCGCCGAGCCCTTGAAAAACTGACTTCTCAATTTTTAGTTAATTTTAATTAGTTCAAATTTAAATAGCTATGTGTAGCTGCAGTATTGAACAGTCCAGGTCTAACGGTTTCAAAGTGATTAGGTTCAAAGGCAACATCAGAGCCAGGTCCTGGCTGACCTGGGAACCTGCCCCTTCCGTCATCCAGGAGGGTCCGGAGTGAATCCACCAGGCCTCTCTCTCTGTCTCCATGTCTGTGAGCGCCTCTCATTTCTTTCCTGCCAAACAGCACAGCTTTTCTCCCTACTGATCTCCTGCATAACCCTCCCTATCACTCTTTTTATTTATCTGTTTTATTATTTGTTTGTTTATTCTTTGGCCATGCCACACGGCATGTGGGATCTTAGTTCCCCAACTAGGGATGGAACCCCCAACCCCCGTACCCCTGCATTGGAAAACACAGAGTCTTAAATGCTGGACTGCCAGGGTAGTCACCCAAATCACTCTTTTTAAAACGTAAATCAGCTCATGTCACTTCTTTCCTAAAACCTGGGGTTTCTCTTTGCACTCAAAACAGTATCTAGGTCCATCCACGCGGCTGCAATGGCATTATATATGTGGATGTGTCACTGAGAGGCTTCCTAGTTGGTGCTAGTGATAAAGAACCCGTCTGTCAACGCAGGAAACTTAGGAAACACGCGTTCGATCCCTGGGTTGGGAAGATCCCCTGGAAGAGAAAATGGCAACCCACTCCAGTGTTCTTGCCTGGAGAATCCCATGCACAGAGGGTCCTGGTGGGCTAGGGTCCATAGGGTCGCAAAAAGACATGACTAAAACAACTTAGCACACACACACAAGTATAACTGATTCACTTTGCTATACAGCAGAAACCAACACAACATTGTAAATCATACTCCGATAAAAATTAAAAAAACAAAAGCAGTATCTAAACTCCCAGGGCCAGGCCCACCCTGAGTCCTCTACGGGGATTATCTCTGAGTTCGTCCTCTCAGGTACCCTACCAAAGAGAGACTACTATGTGATTTTACAGATGCGAACACTGAGGCTCAGTGAAGTTCTGTACCGTCTGAGAAAGTCTGTCCTGTACAACCTTGCAGTGAGGGGGAATCCCTCTGTCTTCCATCAGGGTCGCTGCCAGCCACATTGGGCCGCCGAGCCCTTTAAAAACTGACTTCTCAATTTTTAGTTAATTTTAATTAGTTCAAATTTAAATAGCTATGTGTAGCTGCAGTATTGAACAGTCCAGGTCTAACGGTTTCAAAGTGATTAGGTTCAAAGGCAACATCAGAGCCAGGTCCTGGCTGACCTGGGAACCTGCCCCTTCCGTCATCCAGGAGGGTCCGGAGTGAATCCACCAGGCCTCTCTCTCTGTCTCCATCTCTGTGAGCGCCTCTCATTTCTTTCCTGCCAAACAGCACAGCTTTTCTCCCTACTGATCTCCTGCATAACCCTCCCTATCACTCTTTTTATTTATCTGTTTTATTATTTGTTTGTTTATTCTTTGGCCATGCCACACGGCATGTGGGATCTTAGTTCCCCAACTAGGGATGGAACCCCCAACCCCCGTACCCCTGCATTGGAAAACACAGAGTCTTAAATGCTGGACTGCCAGGGTAGTCACCCAAATCACTCTTTTTAAAACGTAAATCAGCTCATGTCACTTCTTTCCTAAAACCTGGGGTTTCTCTTTGCACTCAAAACAGTATCTAGGTCCATCCACGCGGCTGCAATGGCATTATATATGTGGATGTGTCACTGAGAGGCTTCCTAGTTGGTGCTAGTGATAAAGAACCCGTCTGTCAACGCAGGAAACTTAGGAAACACGCGTTCGATCCCTGGGTTGGGAAGATCCCCTGGAAGAGGAAATGGCAACCCACTCCAGTGTTCTTGCCTGGAGAATCCCATGCACAGAGGGTCCTGGTGGGCTAGGGTCCATAGGGTCGCAAAAAGACATGACTAAAACAACTTAGCACACACACACAAGTATAACTGATTCACTTTGCTATACAGCAGAAACCAACACAACATTGTAAATCATACTCCGATAAAAATTAAAAAAACAAAAGCAGTATCTAAACTCCCACCCTGGTTTCCAAGGCGGCGTATAACCTGCTCCTGCCTGTAACGCTGACCTCATCTCCTACTTTTCTCTCCATTGCTAAGTCACAGCCACCAAAAGTCCTCTTTGCCATCACTCAAACACGCCAGACTCACACCTGCCACGGGGCCTTGGCACATGCTGTTCCATCTGTCTGCAACGTTGGTTCCCCTGAGCTGGTTCCTCGAAGTAGTCAGTCTCAGCTCACTCATCAGCTCACTGGCCATCCTAATGGAAGCAATTCCCCCTGTGTGCGTGAGTGCTAAGTTGCTCAATTGTGTTCAACTCTTTGCAACTCCATGGACTGTAGCCCACAGGCTCCTCTGTCCACGGGATTCTCCAGGCAAGAATACTGGAGTGGGTTGCCGTGCCCCATTTCAGGGGATTTTCCCAAGTCAGGGATCGAGTCCACATCTCTTAAAATCTCCTGCATTGGCAGGCGGGTTCTTTACTACTAGGACCACCTGGGAAGCCCAGTTCCCCCTATCTAGCCTTTCTTTCTCACCACAGAAAAGAGTTGTATGTACTCTTTGTTATCATTCTCCTAGGTCAAGAATAAAAGCTCTATGAGGGTAAGGATATTTTCTGGCTTGCTCAGTGCTCTAACTTCAGCACCAAGAATGCTACTTGGCACACAGTAGGTGCTCAAAATATTAATAGATGTGATGAATGAATGACTAGGGTGGTGTCTTCAGACTGCAGAATCTTAGAACTCTGAAACCTCGGAAGCAGGGAATTCTGAAATCCCGGACCCAGAGAATCATTTCACTACAGAGTGGCTTCGCTCACAGCCTCCCTGGGTCCTCAGACACAGCACGGGGGCTGGAAAAAAATCCACCCCACTCTCGTTGTTGTTCAGTCGCTAAGTCGTGTTCCACTCTCTAGGACCCCATGGACTGCAGCACTCCAGGCTTCCCTGTCTTTCACTATTTTCCGGAGCTTGCTCAAACTCATGTCCATTGAGTCGATGACGCCATCCAACCATCTCACCCCCTGTCACTCCCTTCTCCTCCTGCCTTCTATCTTTCCCATCATCTGGGGCTTTTCCAGGAAGTCAGTTCGTTGCCTCAGGTGGCCACTGTATTGGAGCTTCAGCCTCAGCATCAGTCCTTGCAGTGACTATTCAGGCTTTATTTCCTCGGGACTGATTGACAGATGACAAAACTGAAACAGAGGCCAAGGAGGGGGTGGTGGGAGGACTCACTGGCAGATCAAGATGCCAGTCTAGCCAGCCCACCGGTGGCCCCTCAGAGGACGGTGGGGGGTGGGGGGCGAGCTGGGCTACCAGGTGGAGGTGGCAGTGAGAGCCTGCAAAGCGGTTCCCACCCAGGCCACCCTCCTCCTCCTCCCCAGCGGCCAGCCTTGGTGGGGGTGGGGGGGACGGCCGGGGCCTGAGCCCCAGATGTGGCCCAGTCAGCAGGCCCGTGGTGGCCCGCCGAGGAGGGTCAATGCCACGACAGTTCTGGGGCTGGGGGAGGGGGTGCCCAGGCCGGCGGGCGCCTCACAATGAGGTTTTGTCCCCCGGGGGCCGCTCTCGGAGCTGTTGCTCTTAGATATATAGAAATGGATTTTGCTGGAGGCCCCAGCTGTGAGTGCTGACCAGCGCTCCCCCCGCAGGAGCCCGACTGCGGGAGGGAGAGGGCCACACTGAGACGCCTATTCTTTTCCAGCTGATACACCCCAGAGGTTTTTCCCCCTCTGCAGCCTCCCTTAAGACAATTGTTATTCTCTGCTCTGCCCCCTCCCTCACCCGGGTCAGGCCCGCCCCGTGGACAAAGCAGACACCCGCCTACGCCGAGTGATTTTTTAAAATGAATTTACTTTAGGAGTTGCCCAGGACCGCCTGGAAAATCAGCTTCTTTATAAGCCTCCCCCATCCACAGGTCTTCCTGCCACATCCCACGTGGTGCCCAAAAAGTCTACCGTTAGAAGGCGGTCCCCATCCGTGAGCGATGCCTTGCCCTGGCAGTGCGAATTTTGTCCCCAGCACCAAGTCCTCAGGCTGGGTTGTTGGGCCTTGAGGATGCATGCGGTGGGATGGGGCTTTCTGTTCATCTCATGGGAGCTGGCCTCGCTCAGGGGGTTCTCGTCCTGCTGACTCCACTAAACCACTGAACAAGGGAGCAATGGTCCCCCGAGATCTTCGTCTCTCCGCTGGCGGAGTAGAGTGGCTGAAAGGTCCCTGACTCCAGCGCTCAGTGAAGAGTCAAGGCTGCCACCCTCCACCTCCATAATGAAGGAGGTTGAGGCTGGTGAGGGAGCCCCAGAGAGCCTTGCGTAAGCAGGACCTTGAGGGAACCCACCCGTGGAGAGGAGTCCCTGCCAGTACCCACTCCTCACCACGCCACACGAGTGAGGGACCGAGATTTCTGTGCTGGCCCGACAGACATAGCTGTCCCTGGGGCTGGCTCAGCCATTCTGCAAGGCCTGTCCTCTGTACCTTCATCTCTGAGTCAACCCATTATTCCCACCTCACGGTGTAGGTTAAGTACCGGGGAGGTGATTGATAAATGAGGCTTTCTCTGATTCCAGGTCAGTTCCCAGAGCCCAGCGCTGGCCCTCGAGGGGGCCGTCGGGTTAGGAAGAGGCTGCCACTCAGCAGGCAGCCCTGGGGAAAGGGAGGCAGGGCCGTGAGGGTTAATGAGTAACGGGCTGGAGGTTGGCCCAGGGGAGGGTGGCGCGCTGTGGACAGAACCCTCCCTACTGCGCCTGCAGGACTCCGGGCCTCCTGTGGACTCACACAGCCCTTGGCACCTGCCCACTTTGCAGAGGAAGAGAGGAGGGCCCAAAGGGTGGTGAGCGTGAACCCAGGCAGTCAGCAAGCGAGGGGCCCTCGCGAGCAAGCAGGGTCACCTCTCTCCCGCCTCCCTCTCAGCTGAGGCGGGACAGGCCATCCGGGGCCGAGTGGGGTCTGGGAGGCAAGGCGCTGCTCCAGTCCTGCCCCCATCGCTCCTCAGGAGAGCCTCGCCCCGTTCCACACTCCAGCTGTGTGAGTGACCTCAGGCAAGTCACAGAACCTCTCTGATCCTCAGCTTCTGCTCCTGCTCCCCTGATAGGATAATGTGCAAACCAAATGAGACCACAAGGTTTGAAGAACCTCTGGAAACCATTAGGCGAGTGTGGAGGCAGGCCACCGTCCAGGGCTGGGAAGGCCTGGATTTTAGTCCTAGATCTGCCCTTGGGCCTGAGTGCCCTCGAGAAGCTTTCCACCTTTATGCAGCCTCAGTTTCCTCTGTTCAAAGAGGCCTGGGGGAAGACAGAACCGCTCTGTCACCCTCCCCAACCCCTCAGTCTGCACTCAGAGCTGGGCGGGTGGGCAGCGTGGGCAGGGGAAGGGCCAGGTCTGGTCAGACCTTGGCTGGGTCAGTGTCTGGGCGGCACTGGTGCAGGTCCCCTCGGGACTGGCTGGAGGAACAGCGCCATCTGCTGTGTGGAGGGGGCAGACCTGGGCACCAGGCTGGCAGGTGGCCTGGCCACCTGCCCACCCTGGCCTTGCAGCCGCTCCTCAGGCCTCACTGGCCTGGGGCCAGGCTGGAAGGGGGTCCCTGGGCCTGACCAGGTCTTTTGCACCCTCCCTAGGGAGGGTGGGCTAGGAGGTCCCCATGATGGTAGACCCTGAGTTCCAGTCTGAGTGCTGCCAAGACGGGCTTCCCTGGTGGCTCAGACAGTAAAGAACGTGCCTGCAACGTGGGAGACCCAGGTTCAATCCCTGGGTCAGGAAGATCCTCTGGAGAAGGGAATGGCTACCCACTTGCCTGGAGAATCCCATGGACAGGGGAGCCTGGCAGGCTACAGTCCATGGCATCACAGAGTCAGACATGACTGAGCGACTAGACACTTTCACAGGGAAGCTCAGCAAAGACTTCCAGTGGCCCCTGCATTCCAGTGCTCTCACCAACCAGCCACCCCCTACCCTTGGCTCCCAGCAGTCAGGGGTGGGGGAAGGGCAGGCACTGTCAGACCTGCCTGGTTCCCCATCCTCTCTGGTCTTGGGCAGTTTCCTTACCCTCTCTGGGTCTCAGACCCCTCAGGGGGAAGAAAGGGCCCTAAAGTGGTCAGACAGATCCCCTGGCACGTGTCTGACACAGGCAGGGCCCAACGAGGAGCTGCCTCCATTCAAACGGGGCTTCAGGGCTTTTCTGGTCTCTCACTGTGACTCCAAGGGTGGTCCTGGACCAGGGCATTGACAGCGGTGACAGCCGACCTCAGGGGGGTCCCCTCCCGCCACTCTGCCACTGAGATCCACCCCACCCAGCCTGCAGGGAAGAGAGGTCACTCCAGCGGCCAGCATGCTTCTACATCCAGTTTATACACAGCTCTATACAATATACAGAAACCTTATATACAGATATATTTATAGAATAAGCTATATTAATGTCTCTTTTTTACAGCAATATTAGTTTGGATCTTTCATACATTAGGTACAAAAAAAGTCAGGGGAGGATGGCACGAACAGTGCATGAGTGTCTGTGGGGCCCAGCTCTCACTACTGATTGCATATGGAGGTCGCCCAGGCCCCTGGGAGGACGGGCCGCTGCCGTCCGGGAGGCCTTGTGCTGCGGGTCTGGGGGACAGAGTTGGGGGTCGGTCTGAGCCGAGCTGGGCTGAGGGGGGTGGCTCAGACCCCCCCAAGTGTGGTGCGTGGAGGAAGGGAGACACACGCAGCAGGCCCATCCTCCAGGGGCGAGGTGGGGAGGGGTGGGCTGACGCGGGGGCGTCCAGGGCTGAGTCCGAGCCTGCCCCAGCCCCAAGCCTGCAACCCTGTGCGGCTGCAGCCTTGGGGGTGGGGAGCCTGTCCCTGATGGCTCAGTCCTGGGCATGGGAGGGCACCACGCCCCCTCAGAAGTCCCAGGCCCACCCTGGTGGAGGAGGAATTAAAAGGCCAGATCCCAAGCCCCCCTGCTATTGGCTGGGTTGCTAGTTGGAACTTTACTCTGATTTATGATTTTTTTTTTTTAAACTCTAACAGCCACTGATTCCATCTTGCTTCTGTGCAGGGCAGGTGGGGGCCAGCCAGCAGGGCAGGAGATTGATGGTGGATGAAGGAGATTGATGCAGGTGGGAGTCACAGAGGGTGAGGGAGGCCCAGCTCCCAGGTCTCTGTCCCCACGTGGCAGGGTGGGCAGGGGTCCCAGATACCAGTGATCATGAGATGGCGGTCTTGGTGAGGGAAGCCCTAGGCGACCCAGGGAGGCCGTGGGTGGGCTCAGAGTAGGGGGGACCATGCCTCTGAGGAGATGAAGGCACAAGCAGGCGGTCAACGCCTCGGCACATGCCTGTCTTCCAAACTAGGGGTCGGAGTGGCTGGCGAGATGAGCGGGACGATGTGTCAGAAGCTGAGCTCGTCCGTGGCCCCCGCTGCATGGTGCCTCTCATGTTCGCTGCCTGTTGTTTCGGCAGGCCGGGGTGGGGGGCAGCAGGCAGGGCGGGGAGGGCGGAGAGGGCGCCCCAGCCACCCCCGACCCTGTCCTCAGGGACGGCGCACACTCATGCACGTGCACACACACGCCCCCCCAGCATGCACCACCCGCCTGCTGGGCCTCCAGGGACAGGCAGGGTCTCCACCCCATGCCCCATGCTTCCCCAGCCTAGCAGGGAAGGAGCCCCTCCAGTGGAGGCTGTGCAGGCCTCAGGCTAAGACCCTCGCCCTCCCGGGTCTCTATCCAGGTCCCACAACACCCTACTCTTGGCCCCACTTCCTGACAACAGGACATGGCAGGTGGGAGAGGAGAGAGCCCAGCTCCCAGGAGAGAGCCCAGGGCAGGGGGCAAGGAGTGGGAGCTGCAGGGAGCGGAGGCTTGTTTGGTTTCAGATCCCAGGGCCTGGGGTGCCAAGGCCTGGGGGAGGTGATTAAAAGGGGCGGGGGTTTGGTGGGGCCTTCCTTCTGCCCAGGGCACTGGCTCTGCAGCCAGGGCTTGTCATACCTGTGCCCTCCACCCTTTGAGTGGCCAGGATCCTGGGGGTAGAGGGCAGACCAGGAAGGAACGGGCTGGCGGGGCAGGCAGGCCTGGGTACCCGGGACCCATCGACAGAGGGATCACCGTGAGGGACATCAAGCAGAGATGGATGGGCCACCTCCAGGCCCCATGGCTGCCTTGGGCCCTGTGGAGGCTGGCCCCTGCCTGCTTAGAAAGGGGTGGCTGAACACATGATTGCAAGGGCGAGGGGGGGTTGTAAGCCCAGGACACATCCTGAGCCCAGCCCAGCAGCTTCTGTAAACATACACGGCACTGCAGGCCACCTTGGTGGGGGGGGGTACCTGTCTTCCAAACTAGGGGTCGGAGTGGCTGGCGAGATGAGCGGGACGATGTGTCAGAAGCTGAGCTCGTCCGTGGCCCCCGCTGCATGGTGCCTCTCATGTTCGCTGCCTGTTGTTTCGGCAGGCCGGGGTGGGGGGCAGCAGGCAGGGCGGGGAGGGCGGAGAGGGCGCCCCAGCCACCCCCGACCCTGTCCTCAGGGACGGCGCACACTCATGCACGTGCACACACACGCCCCCCCAGCATGCACCACCCGCCTGCTGGGCCTCCAGGGACAGGCAGGGTCTCCACCCCATGCCCCATGCTTCCCCAGCCTAGCAGGGAAGGAGCCCCTCCAGTGGAGGCTGTGCAGGCCTCAGGCTAAGCCCCTCGCCCTCCCGGGTCTCTAGCCAGGTCCCACAACACCCTACTCTTGGCCCCACTTCCTGACAACAGGACATGGCAGGTGGGAGAGGAGAGAGCCCAGCTCCCAGGAGAGAGCCCAGGGCAGGGGGCAAGGAGTGGGAGCTGCAGGGAGCGGAGGCTTGTTTGGTTTCAGATCCCAGGGCCTGGGGTGCCAAGGCCTGGGGGAGGTGATTAAAAGGGGCGGGGGTTTGGTGGGGCCTTCCTTCTGCCCAGGGCACTGGCTCTGCAGCCAGGGCTTGTCATACCTGTGCCCTCCACCCTTTGAGTGGCCAGGATCCTGGGGGTAGAGGGCAGACCAGGAAGGAACGGGCTGGCGGGGCAGGCAGGCCTGGGTACCCGGGACCCATCGACAGAGGGATCACCGTGAGGGACATCAAGCAGAGATGGATGGGCCACCTCCAGGCCCCATGGCTGCCTTGGGCCCTGTGGAGGCTGGCCCCTGCCTGCTTAGAAAGGGGTGGCTGAACACATGATTGCAAGGGCGAGGGGGGGTTGTAAGCCCAGGACACATCCTGAGCCCAGCCCAGCAGCTTCTGTAAACATACACGGCACTGCAGGCCACCTTGGTGGGGGGGGGTCACCCCCACGGGGCTGGCCGGCAGGTACCAGATCTCGGGGTGGCCAGGGCAGATGCCAGCCTGGACCACAGATGAGAATATGTGGGGAGGGGGCTGCTCTCCATCTCGGCCCTGGGAGAGCAGCCAGAGGGCAGTGATGGGGAGTCAGCATACTCATGGCCTGTCCTGGAATAGGGGGTGCCAGGATGCCCCTGGTGGGGGGCAGTCAGGCTGGGAGGGCAGAGTGCGGCCCTGCCCACCCCCTTTGGCAGGCTGTCCCTGCAGCCTCCTCCCTGCTCCACGGCCCTCCCTGTCATCCCCTATCTGGAGGGCCCAGATCCCAGCTGCCTTGGCTCCGGGGGGGTCCTAAGCTGAGGTAGGGAGGCGGACCCCCCAGCTCAGCAGCAGTGCTCAACGCCTGAGGCGACACGGGCCCGGGAGGGGCCTCTCCCCAAAGCTGCCCGGCCCGAGGGGCAGCCACCAGGAGCCCGAAGGAGCCACCTGCTCTGGCCCAGGCCGCGGTCAGTAGCCACTCCTGGGTGCTGCTAGCGTGCTGAGATGACCAGGTCGTCCTGCTTGGTGGGGCTGGCCCCGTGGCCAGCCGGGGTAGAAGTCCGGACCTTGTCCACTGCCAGGCACTCCTGGCTGCTGAGGCCCGTGGGGGTCAGGTCCATGAGCTCGCCCGAGGAGCTGAGTGGGAAGGAGGGTGACAGCGAGATGCCCGAGGAGGGGTCGGCTGAGCCGGCGAAGAGCCGTGGGGGCTTGGGCACCAGATTGGGCTCGAACTGGGCTCGGAGCAGGATCTCCTGCTGGCTGGGGGACTTGGGGCCCTCGGCGTAGTCGCTGGTGGGGCTCTCAGGCACCACCATGCAGTAGAGGTCCTGGAAGGAACTGCTCTTGCTGTCCAAGTTGAAGAGGCTGTCGATGAACTCGGCGAACTCCAGCACCTGCGGGCTGGGCGAGTCCCCCAGGCGCCCCTCCTGCAGCGCCAGCTCTCCGCTGCGGGGGGCTGCCCCTCCGCCCCCTTCCCCCGGCTCCTCGTTGGCCGCCGCGCTGGGGGGCCGCTCGGGAGTGACGCCCCCGCTGCCCAGGGCGGCCTCCAGGGGCTGCGTGTCCTGCGAGTGCTTGGACAGGCTGTCGGCTGCCAGCAGCTCGGTGCGCGAGCTCAGGGATGGGTTCTCCTCGGGGATGGCCGGGTCGATGTAGAAGAGGTGGCCCTCGTCGCGCTCCAGCACGGCGTGGAGGCTAGGCGAGCCGCGGATGCTGCGGAAGCCGGAGGAGCGGCGCGAGTCGAAGCTGTACAGAGACTCCGTGTCCGACAGACTCTCCATGGTGGCCAGCGGCGCCCGCCGCGCCTGCAGCTCGGCCGCCAGCCGCTCCTGGGTAGACAGCAGCAGCAGCTCCACCGGGTCCTGGCGGGCCGCCGAGGCCGCGGCCACGGGGGAGAGCAGCCGCCCCTCCGAGAAGCCCTCCAGGCTCACCTCAGACTGGGCCTTGCTCCTGCAGGTGGGGCAGGGAAGGGTGAGACTCAGAGACTCAGGGAAGGGTGGGGAGACCCACCCCCAGCTCCTCCGGCTGAGGGAACTTGGGGAGGGCAGGAGGGGAAGGTAGTTGAACGGTCTGGGGACAGGGAACCCTCATTTTTAAAACCAGCTCAGGAGACCCCAAGGTAGAAGACAGGAGGCTTGATGCAGGGCCGAGCGGGGTAGCGGTGGTGGGGGGGGCACTGGTGCCCGTCTCACGGTACCAACAGGAGACTGAGGCCCAGAGAGACTGGCTGCCCCAGGGCCCTGGGGGCAGAGGTGAAGGAGAGAGAGGGAGGGAGGGAAGGCAGGGAGAGAGGCGGCACGGCTGGGAGCCGCATCCACTGGGTCCAGCACCCTCCGGGCCAGCACCCAGAGGGGGTCCCTTCTGAGCTGCTGTCCCTTCCTCACCCTGGGGTCCCTCCCACCTCTCCCGGGGGTGTAGCCCTTTGCTGATGGGCCCCGGAGCCCCGGGCTCCGCACCCCGGCCTGCAGGGAGTGACTGAAGGGCCAGGGATGGGGAGGCAGCGGTCACTGTGGCTGCATGGACACTGCTCCCCCGTCTGCTCAGCAGCAGGGAGAGATGGCCAGGTGTGCCCGCCAAGGGCCGGGAAGCCGCCAGCACCCTTCTCAACAGCCCTGGGGCCAGATTTGCCACCTGGGAAGGAAGGGTCCCAGAGAAGAGAGAGGAGCCCCACCCGCCTCAAGAGCTACTGCCTCAGAGCCCCCGAAGAGTGTGCATGAAAGCGGGGTGTGTGCGCACACCTCTGTTTCTGTGTGCAGCGTGCATACCAGGCAGTTGCGTGTCAGCCGGTCCAGGTATCTGAGTGGCTGGGTCTGGGCACAGTGCATCCCTCACTTACACGCATGGCTGCCTGTGCAAGAGTAGCCCTGTGTACATAGAAGTGTGTTGGCTGTCTTGATGTGTCCTGTATGTGAGTCTGTCTGTATACAGCTCTGTACACTCAGAGCTACTATCCGTGAACACAAGTATATACACACGTAAGCTTTAATACATGATGCAAAGAGCTGACTCACCGAAAAAGACTCTAATGCTGGGAAAGATTGAAGGTAGGAGGAGAAGGGGACGACAGAAGATGAGATGGTGAGATTGCATCACTGACTCAATGGACATGAATTTGAGCAAGCTCCAGGAGATGGTAAAGGACAGGGAAGCCTGGCGTGCTGCGGTCCAGGGAGTCACAAAGAGTCGGACATGACTGAGTGACCAAACAACAACAAATGTGTGTGTTTCTGTGTAAGTGCACGGGTGTCCACCTGTTTGGGTCTAAACGGCTAATGAGTGAATCTGTGTTTGTGACCTGGGGTGTATGCAATCCTAGACACCCACTGGCCCATGTGGGTTTCAGTGGTGGCAGGCTGAGGGGCAGTGGGGGGCAGAGCAGGAGCGACCCCAAATGGGGGCAATCCTTCCTATGCACACGGACAGAGCTGTGTGAACATTTGAGGGCCCAGGGTGTGTATACGAAGGTCCACAAGCGTTCACGCTCTGAGGGCACGCTTGGGGCCCCTGCACGCACTCTCTGGGGTGGGCACAGCACTGACCTGACGCTGCTGTTTCGGTGGTCTGCGGCGGGCAGCTCTAGGGCCAGGCCGGCAGGCATGGGTGGCCCTGTGGGCAGCGGCTGCTGCTGGAAGATGAGCTCGGGGGTCAGGTCCACCTCTGTGGGGCTCACCATGACCTTCGCAGCGGACAGCAGGGCGGTCTTCCCTTTGTTGTAGTTCTCCAGCACCTGGGGATGGGACGGGGCAGCGGGCAGTGGCTGAGGGGGACAATCGCGTGCGCACAGGGTGGCAGGCCAGGCCTCTCAGGCCCAACAGAACTTCATGGGGTCAGCTGGGCCCACTCTCCTTCCTACCAGGTCCCCGCTCCTCCAGGAAGGCCAGGGACGGGCCCTGTGATGAAGCCTCGCCCCACACACGGATGGGCCAGATTGGAGCCTCCCTGCGGTCGGCCATTCCATGGCCGGGAGATGGCCGGGGCGGCCCCTGCTTGGCTGTGTGTCTGCCCAGCGCCAGGTGGCTTTGGGGTTTCTGAGCCCAGCCTGCTTCAGGGACAGGTCCTCACGCATCTTCTAGACCCTCCCACCTCAGGACCACACGGGGGTGTAGACAGAGCCGGGTGTGGGGGCCAGGACACGAAGGGGCTCCCTGGCCCACTGGGTGTCCAGGGAGGGGACGCTTCTGAGTGTTGTCACCCCCTTATGTGTGATGTGGGGACGGGCCCGGCCAGCGGGGGGAGGGGTGGGCCGCAGCTCACCTTGTTGAGCCCCTCCATGACCACGTAGGGGAGGTGCTCGTGCAGCATGGCCGGCGAGATGATCACCTCGTTGAAGGCCTTGTTGTCGCCCCAGATGGCGAAGTACGTGGGCTCCTCCTGCTCACAGCAGCTGAGGGGTACAGGGGCCAGAGGGAAGCCGGGGGCGTGGGGGGCAGCCTGGCCTTGGCCCCCAGGCCCCGACCCTGCGCTCGGCCCTGGGTGGATTTGGAGACCCCTCGCCTGGCCGGGCCAGCCGGGCTGTGTCCCTGGGCTCCTCGCTCCCCACCCGCGCCAGGAACGTCTTTGCCAAACGGAGCCAGAGAGGCCGACCTGGGGCCTCAGTCCTGACCCTCACAGTCTTTGATCATTTGTGGTCTCAGCCTTTCCTGCTCCACCCCTGGGGCAGGGTCCCAGCTCACAGCCCAACCCTCTGAGAGAGCGGAGTGGGGGGAGAGAAGTGGGAGAAGTCTCTCTGATGCCCCCCTTCCTCTTCTCTCTCCTGCCCCCACCAGCTGACTGCCAGCTGATCTCAGCAGTGATGCCAACTGACAGCTGAGGTGTGGGCCAGCCAGGGCCTTAGAGTGACCCTCCAGGGCATTTGCTTTTAAATGGACACAAGTGGGGAGAGCTGTCTTGGGGGAACCCCAGGGAAGAGCTGACGCTGGGGGCATGGGCTGGCCGGTCATCCCATGTCCAGGGCCCAAGGCTGGGGCAGCCCCATGGTGGGGGCCCTGGGCCGTCACTGCCCAGCCTTTGCCCCCTGCCCTGAGGGTGACCTAGTGAAGGTCGGCCCATCCCCTGCCCCCTGCCATGGTCGCTGCCACCTCCCAGTGGCCTGGGTCCCAGGTACCACTTACCAGCACTGCTCCGCTGGGTGGTTGTGGACCACGTGGATGATGCGGCCGGGGGGGTAGAGGGGAGTGCTGGCTGACAGGGCGATGGTCAGGTCACTGGGGTGAGTCCAGAGCCGCGTGCTGGCCAGAGTGGTCACCTCCACCTCCTCGGGCAGCTCTGACTTGGGGATGCATTTGGTGGCTCCCACAATGATTCGCCACTGTGGGGACAAGGGGAGAGGCGGGGTCAGGGCTGGGCAGCACTGGCCAGCTAGGGAAGTGCTCAGAAGGAGGGTTTACAGCTGACGGGGAGAGCTGGGAGGGGGCAGGGGAAGGGCAGCGCCATTGAAGAGGCAGGGGCTGGAGTGCTTGGCGGCCATGATGGCCTAAAGGTGCCAGGGACAGCTGGCGTGGGATGGCTGAATTTTGGGGCTGCAAGACCAGTCAACCCCTTGTGGAGCGACGGGAAACAGGCCCAACGAAGGAAGGGGACTTGCTCTAGGCTGTAAGTCAGAGGCAGAACAGACCCCGAAGCTCAGGCCAGCTGCACCCACTCGGCCAGGTCAGCATTGGGGGCCCCCCCCACTGCCTCCTGGGCCAGACGAGTGCCTTGGAGGGGCAGCTCCACATCCTGGAAGCAGGCTCCTCCTAAAGCTCTGCTGCCTGCCCACCCTAGCACCTGGTACCTGGCCCAGCACCCTGCCTGCCACAGGGTCCTGGGCACCAAGGCTGGGAATGGTCCCACCTGGGCTGAGAGGGTGAGTGGAGTGAGGGCCGGTCTGGGGGCATAGAGGCCCTGCCGGCCTTGGGGTGCCTGCCCGCAGCCTGCCCACCTTTGGCTTCGCACACTGAATGCCAGCTTGCTACGGGAGAAGCCCCCGTAGCTTCCCAGGGCCTGAGGGGGGATTAGGAAGGGCTGGCCCTCTCCTCTCAGCTGCAGGCAAAAGCAGAACCCACTGCCCCTAGGTCCCCTCCACAGGTGAACTCCAGCTTCCCTGAGCCTGGGGGATCGCGGTGGGCTTTGGAGGAGGACTTCCAGTCACACGGGACCACTGAACCTTGGGACTGCTTTGGCCTGACGGCAGGTGGCTCTGGGCCCAGGGGCCAGGACTCAGGAGTCCTCAGCTCCAGTCCTGACTGTGTTACAACTGGCTGTGTGAGCAAAAGCGAGCCCCTTGCCCACTGTGGGGCTCAGTTTCCCCATCTGCACAAGGACAGGCAGGGGGCAGCTAGGGGGAGCGCAGAGATGCTGAGAGTCTATGAGCCTGAGGTCCCCGAGACACCAATCACACCCCAATCTGGCCTCCCGCAGCGGGGGCCTCGTGTGCTTTGTGCTGAGGGGTGGATGGCCGGGAGGAGGTCGGGGAGACTAGAGCCCTGGGTGCCCAGGCGGGAGAGAGGGGAGCGAGCTCACTTTGGGCTTGGTGCTTCGCTGCAGGACATCCAGGAGCTGTCTGCGGAAGCCTTCCAGCTGGGAGAGGCCGATCCTGGGGGAGGGAGCAAGACAGAACGTCAGCCGGAGCTGGCCAGGGATGGGGAGGTGGGGGTGAGGGGCAGCTGGAGCCCCAGGAGCAAGGAGACCGGTCCATCAGGGTCACGGGGCAGGTGGAGGAGGCAGCTCAGCCAGGCCCAGCCAGGAAGCGAGGCCAGGAAGGGGGGCGGAGCAGGCCGGGCCCACCTTATCCTCTCACCCTGGACACGAGTGACGGGGGTTCTGGGGTCCCTCAAGGAGGTGAGACTCTCAGTGAGAAAGACGGGCCACCTGGGTGAGGGCCTGAGCGGGAGGACAGCCCAGACCAGGCCGGGGGAGAGGGACCAACTTGCCTGGGAACAAGGTCTTTGCCCAGAACCACAGCCGTCACAAACTCCTTGGAGTACTCCATGGCATCCTCGCTGCAAGGGAAGCCGAGGGGGCGCTGAGGCCGGGGAGCGGTGAAGCGTGTTTCCCGGGGGGCTCTGCTCCAGCATTCCTGGAGCCAGTTTCTTGACTCGAGACCCTCTGGGGGGAGACTTCCCTGGTGGTCCAGTGGCTAGGGCTCCACGCTCCCAAGGCAGGGGGGCCTGGGTTCAATCCCTGGTCAGAGAACTAGATCCCACATGCGGCAACTAAAAAGATCTCGCAGGCCATAAGGAAGAGCAAAGACCTCCAGTGCCACAGCTAAGATCTGGCACAGCCAAATAAAGAAATTAAAAAAAAAGAAGACCCCCGTGGGGAGTAGGGCTGGGGTCCCTGCCCCGCTTACCCTGTCAGCAAGGCTTTGCTTGGGCTGGATCCCAGTGTGGGCCTGGCATTTGACAGAGCGCCCGCTTCCATGCTGCAGGCCATCCCCAGGTTCCCCATGACCAGATACCAGCCTGCCCAGGGCAGCCCCCGGCCCAAGCCAGCTCCTCCCACCGCCCACCCTTGGCCCCACCAGCCCCAGCCAAGTGCCCCCTGGACCGCTTACCTCAGCAGGCCCCCTGGGGGGGAGTAGGCAAAGCACTTGAGGGTTGGGTACTGGGGTCTCAGGAGGAAGGAGAGGATGGCGGCGGTGCCTGCGCCCAGGGAGTGGCCCACCACAATCAGGCCGTAGTGTTTGGTTCCGCGGCCCTGGGGGCGGAGAGCAGCCGTGAGAGCCCCACCCTGCTGCTGCCAGGCTGACCCCAGGGAGGCAGAGGGCGCTCCCCAGAGGCCTGGGATCGCGTCTGTGCTGTGCTGGGCACAGGAAGAGCCAAGCTAGACGCCCACGGAGCAACTTCTTAGAGAGACTGTTTAACAAACTCCTACTCATCCTTCAAAACCTTGCACAGAGGAGAAGTCTTCTCCTCGGAGAAGCCCCTCCTGATTTTCCAGGAGAGCCTAACTGCCTCCAAGACACTGCATCTGTACCTGGGATTTCAGTCAGTTAAGTTGTGTCTGACTCTTTGAGACCCCATGGACTGTAGCCCACCAGGCTCTGCTATCCATGGGGTTTCCTAGGCAAGAATACTGGAGTGGGTAGCCATTTCCTTCTCCAGGGAATCTTCCTGACCCAGGGATTGAACCTGGGTCTCCTGCATTGGCAGGTGGATCCTTTACCGCCGAGCCACCAGGGAAGCCTGCAGCCGGGACAGACCTTTGTATGAGTGCTTATGCTCTACTATGACCATGTGGTCACCTGCTCCTATCCCTGGGCCCCAACAGCTGGACCGGGTCTCCTGAGCCCAGGGACGGCTTGGCTTTGGGAAGGGCAATTGGGAGCCCCTCGGGAGCTGCCTGCCTGCACAGGGAGGGGTGGGCAGGGAGCCGGGCTCAGATCAACCCAACCACAGCAGTGCCCCTTCTATCTGCTCTGCAATCACATTCTGTGTTCTTTCTGCTCAGCATCTCAGAAGCCCAGGACCTGAGCCATCTTTGTGCCTCGGGTGCCCGGCACCATAACGCGGGTGGGGCTGAGCAGAGGTGTCCAAGAGGAGCTGGTACCAAAAAGAAAGGGGCAGAGGGGGTGGGAAGGACTGAGCAGCGAGGAGAGGGCTGGGGCCCTGGGATGGCAGGAGAGTGTCCGAGTCCGGCTTGGGGTGGGCTAGGGAGGGCGCCATCATTCACCCATTCTGTCCCCAGCCTGTCGCCTCGCGGGAGGGCTTGCGGCATGAAAAACCCCTTACCAGGTCTCGCCCGAAGGCCTGGGACAGGACCATCTCCTGCTCCAGCTTCTTCTTGATGTACTCGGCCGAGAGGACCATCCCCTGGGTGAGGAGGAACAGAGGTGGGTGTCACTGTCATGGGGAGGCATGAGGGCCCATTAGGGAGCAGTGAGACCAGTGATGGGAAGCTCAGCAACCCTGTCCTGCTCGCATCCCCCTTGGGTCTTCAGGACAACCTGGCCGGGGGCTGGGGGTGCTGGTAGACACTTGATCACATCATTTCCATTTCACAGATGAGAAAACTGAGGCTCAGAGGGATTGTGGGTCTAAGAGGAACCAGTGAGATCCCTTCTCCGTTGCCTCCTTGAGCTCTCTCTTATGGGACAGGGTCTGGGCTGCGCAGGGCTTGAGGGTCCTGGCAGGTGGGGGGCAGTGGACGTTCCAGACTGATCGACCCCACTCTGACCATCTCTCTCTTGGTGAGAGGAGCGACTCCGGAGGAGCCCCCGCCCCAGCCACGGGCCAGGCCTGCCTGCTGGCAGCAGAGAGGAGAGACCTGGGGCCCACTGGGGGCCACGAGAGCGGGTGGGGGTACCTTGTGTCCCAGCCAGGTGCCGTGGTGGCCCTCCACGGGGAGGCGCTCGGCGTCACCAGTCAGGTCTGTCAGGGCGTCCTGGGGGCAGGGAGGACGGTGAGGCGTGGCACTGAGAACAGGGAGAAGGGGGTGGGCGCCCCCAGGGGCTGTGAGGGGCCCGGGGGCGGGCAGAGTCACTGGGCAGCGTACCTTGGGAGACAGGGTTCCCCGGATACTGATCACCACCTTCTTCTTGTCGTGGTCCACCGCCACGTAGAAGGGGGTTTCATAGACCTGGCGGAAGGGCAGCGCGTGAGCCGCAGTGGCCCCCGCGCTGGGGCCGGATGTGGGGAAGTGACGGGAGCAGGTCTCCTTCGGGCCCGAGACTCTGGCTCTACTGGCCCCTGAGCCCCTGAGGCCTGCAAGGGTCACAGTAGGTCCCTCCCAGCCCAGCACCCCACCTGCCCTGCCCGCCCAAGTCCGCTGACTCGGGCGCCCTGAGTACCAGCTCCTGCCTGCCTGGCCCGAGAGGCTGCCCGCTCCCCTCCCCATGTCCCTCAATTCCTTCCCCCAAAGGCTGCAGCCAGGAGGCCCCAGCAGCAGGTGCAGGGCTGGGGTCCACTTCCCAGCTCCAGAGTGGGCACAGGCCAGGATGTGGGGAGAAGGAGGTGGCCCAGCTCTGGTCTGCCCACCTAGGGAAGCGATGCCAGCCAGGGCAAGGGCTCCTGCCACCGAGGGCAGCCCCGCCTGCCCCCTGCCGCCTGCGCAGGACCCAGGCTGCGGGGAGGCCGTGGACCAGCCCGCCTGGACGCTCACCGCGTCGTGGCAGGAGGTGTAGACGATGTCCACCGCGGTCATGTTCTCGTCCAGGAAGTGGCGTCGAATGGCGATGGCGTTGCAGCCGCAGCAGTTGTCCTCCTCGATGGTGACTCCGGGGGCGAACCGGGGCCGGGCGGGGCACAAGCAGCACCTGGGCGGCGGCAGAGGGCTCAGAGCCCGGGACCCCGATGGGGCCGCGGCCCCCCCATCCTCTCGGGAACCTGTTCTTGCAGCCAGCCCCACGCCCTCTCTGAAAGCCTCCCTTGCAAAGCTCTCGAGCCCCCGTTCCCCAGTCCTCGCCTTATTCGGCCTCTTGACAACATGTGACCCAGGGGGTCTCTCCTGCCCCCTTTTACTCTCTCCATTCGGCGGGAGGCACCCCTCTCCTGGACTGCTTCTCCTCATCCGTGTCTTCTCACTGAGACCAGAGGTCAGCCCTGGACCTCCTCTTCTTTCTAATGACATGAGCTCCCTGGGCCTCACCCACTCTTGGGCTTTAAATACCACCTGAGTGCCAAAGAGCCCCCCAGAACTGCTTGCATTCATCTGCCTATGAAAACCCTCCTCCTAGATGTCCCCCAGGATTGCAGTTCCCTCAGCCCCAGATCCCAAGGGCCTAGCCCCCTGTGCTAGGCCCCCACACCCACCCCTGGGTGTTCAGCCCACGCTTAGAGCCAGCAGGTCCTCAACCCACCTCATATCCCATATCACCGGTCAGCACATCCATCAGCTGTGCCTTCAAATTCACATCCAGATGCCAAATGCTTTCCGTTTCTTGCCCCCCATCCCCCTGCCCTGCTCCAAGCCACCTTATCCCTGCTTCCCTGCCTCAGAGCGTCACAGGGGCTCCCGACCGGTCCCCCTCACTCACAGCCACCCCTTACGTTCTCAGCCAGTGACCTTTTATGATAAAAGATGAGGCGGCATCCCTGGTGGCTCAGTGGTAAAGAATCTGCCTGCCAATGCAGGAGACATGGGTTCGATCCCTGGTCTGGGAAGATCGCACATGCATTGGACCAACTAAGCCCGTGAGCCGCAACTATTGAGCCTGTGCTCTAGAGCCCGGGAATTGCAACTATCAAGCCCACGCTCTGCAACAAGAAAAGCCACTTCAGTGAGAAGCCTGCATACGGCAAGGAAGAGCAGCCCCTGCTCTCCACAGCTACAGCAACTAAAACCCAGCGCAGCCAAAAATAAATAAATAGATAATAAAACAAAAAAGATATAAGATGAGCCACATCACTGCACTCAGCACCTTCCAATGCTGCCCTTCCTGCCCAGTGTAAACGCCAGAGTCCGAGCAAGCACCAAGGGCCCAGCTCCATCTGGCTCCGTTCTCTGGCCTGTTGCCTCCCATTCCTCTTGGATGCACTGGGGATTCATTCCTGCCTCAGCATCTCTGCATTGCTGTTCCCTCAGCCTGGAACATTCTCCTCCTCGATACTGCGTGGCCGGATCCCTCACTTCTTGAGGCCTCTGCGCAGTTTATACTGCTGTGAGATCCTCTTGGGGCCACCTCATATGACAGCTAGCCCCTGCCCAGCGTTCCCCAGTTTGACCACACAGTCAGCTCAATTTTTCTCCAAAATACTCCTGTGCTTCAAAGCACTACATTTCCTTGTCTGTGCCTCCCCAGCACCAAAAACACAGTTGTGCTCAGTCGTTCAGTCGTTCATTCGTGTCTGACTCTTTTCAAGCCCATGAACTATAGCACGCCAGGCTTCCCTGTCCTTCACAATCTCTCGGAGTTTGCTCAGACTCACGTCCATTGAGTCGATGATACCATCCAACCATCTCATCCTCTGTTGCCCCTTTCTCCTCCTACCCTCCTCAGTCTTTCCCAGCATCAGAGTGTTTTCCAATGAGTTGGCACTTCGCACCAGGTGGCCAAAGTATTGGAGCTTCAGCTTTAGCAGCAGTCCTTCCAATGAATATACAGAGTTGATTTCCTTTAGGAGTGACTGGTTTGATCTCCTTGCAGTCCATGGGACTCTCAAGAGTCTTCTCCAACACCACAGTTCAAAAGCATCAGTTCTTCAGCACTCAGCCTTCTTTATGGTCAAACTCTCACATCCATACATGACCACTGGGAAAACCATAGTCAAAACTATGGACCTTTGTTGGCAAAGTGATATCTCTGCTTTGTACTACTCTGTCTAGGTTTGTATAGCTTTTTTTCTAAGGAGCAAGTGCCTTTTAATTTCATGGCTGCGTCACAGTCCGTAGTGATTTTGGAGCCGAAGAAAATAAAGTCTGTCACTATTTCCATTTCCCCCCATCTATAAGTGATGGAACCAGATGCCATGATCTTAGTTTTTTGAATGTTGAGTTTTAAGCCAGCTTTTCCACCCTCCTCTTTAACCTTCATCAATAGGCTCTTTAGTTCCTCTTTGCTTTCTGCCATAACGGTGGTATCATATGCATATCTGAGGTTACTGATATTTCTCCCGGCAATCTTGATTCCAGCTTGCACTTCATCCAGCCTGACATTTCTCATGATGTACTCAGCATATAAGTTAAATAAAGAGGGTGACAATATACACCCTTGACATACTCCTTTCCCAATCTGGAACCAGTCCATTATTCCATGTCCGGTTCTAACTGTTGCTTCTTGACCTGCATAAAGGTTTCTCAGGAGGCAGGTAAGGTGGTCTGGTATTCCCATCTCTTGAAGAATTTTCCACAGTTTGTTGTGATCCACATAATCAAAGGCTTTAGTGTCGTCAATGAAGCAGAAGTAGATTTTTTTGGAATTCTCTTGCTTTTTCTATGATCCAGAAGATGTTGGCAATTTGATCTCTGGTTCCTCTGCCCTTTCTAAATCCAGCCTGTACATCTGGAATTTCTCACTTTACACACTGGTGAAGCCTAGTTTGAATGATTTTGAGCATTACCTTGCTAGCATGTGAAATAAGTGCAACAGTGGGGTAGTTTCAACATTCTTTGGCATTGCCCACAACACAGTTCAGTTCAGTTCAGTCGCTCAGTCATGTCTGACTCTTTGCGACCCCATGAATTGCAGTACGCCAGGCCTACCTGTCCATCACCAACTCCCAGAGCTCACTCAAACTCATGTCCATTGAGTCGGTGATGCCATCCAGCCATCTCATCCTCTGTCGTCCCCTTCTCCTCCTGCCCCCAATCCCTCCCAGCATCAGAGTCTTTTCCAGTGAGTCAGCTCTTCGCATGAGGTGGCCATAGTACTGGAGTTTCAGCTTTAGCGTCATTCCTTCCAAGGAACATCCAGGATTGATCTCCCCAAAAATGAATGCGTGAGCTGCTGAGCAGGGCACCCAGCCTGGGTGCAGTTACTCCTTTGGCCACCAGAGGGAGCTAGCGCCCAACATATGGGGCTCAGGGACCCAGAAAGCATGTGACCAAAATCTGCCTGCTTTCCTGTTGCTGTTCAGCCGCTCAGTCGTGTCTGACTCTTTGCGACCCCATGAATTGCAGTATGCCAGGCCTACCTGTCCATCACCAACTCCCAGAGCTCACTCAAACTCATGTCCATTGAGTCGGTGATGCCATCCAGCCATCTCATCCTCTGTCGTCCACTTCTCCTCCTGCCTTTATTCCTGCCCAGCATCAAGGTCCTCTCTAACGGGCTGGCTCTTTGTATCAGGTGGCCAAAGTATTGGAGCTTCAGCATCAGTCCTTCCACTGAATAGTCAGGGTTGATTTCCTTTAGGATTGACTGGTTTGATCTCCTTGCAGTCCAAGGAACTCTCAAGAGTCTTCTCCAACACCAGAGTTCAAAAGCATCAATTCTGCGCTCAGCCTTCTTTATGGTCCAACGCTCACATCCATACATGACTACTGGAAAAACCATAGCTTTGACTAGACGGACCTTTGTTGGCAAAGTAATGTCTCTGCTTTTTAATATGCTGTCTAGGTTTGTCATAGCTTTTCTTCCAAGAAGCAAGCATTTTTGATTTCTTGGCTGAAGCCACCGTCTGCTTTCCTGATCTGATGGCTAAGATTTTACTAAGAATCCTAAATTTAGGTGATGCGGAGAGGTCTGTCTTCACCGCAGCAGCCCCTCAGGGACTGATGCAGACCTCCCAACGGAAAGAGGCCTTCATGGGAAAACCCAGGGTCAAGCCACATCTTGGAACCGACGGGGCCTGGGGTGGGCAACCACCTCCATTTATTCCGGGAGACCCCACCCCTCTCCCCTGCCACTGCTGGTCCAGGTGGACACAGCTCTGGGTCTGTGGGCCAGGCTCTCATTTTCAGGCAGCTATCACCCCTCTCCAACCTCAGCCTGGCCCTCCAGCACTGAGCCTGTGACTGCCACAGTGTGGCCTGGGAGACAGAGACCCGGGCTGGAGCCCTTGCTCTGGTGGCCCTTCCTGACTGCGGCGGCCTGGGGCGGCAGGTGCCAATAGCTCCTTCCCAAGGCTGGGGTGAGATCAGAGGCCCAAGATGCAGAAAGAGCCTGGCACACAGCAGGCACCAGGCAGAGGGCAGCCCCCGAGTCAGTGATCTGGGGGCCTGGGGAACGACGAGAGCGGCAGGGCCCGCAGCCTGGGAGGGAAGGGCCCGCAGCCTGGGAGGGAAGGGCCCACGGCACCTTTCAGGCCAGCACTCCCACCTAGAGGAGGTGGGGTGCTGAGGGGCTCAGAGGCCGTGGGAGCCCTGAGCACTTGCGTGGCCTTTCTCAGGGCCTCTCCTGCCCACAGGAGACCAACCATACATCCAGGGCAGGGCTGGGGCTGAATGGGGGTGTCCCCAGGGTTGGGGGGGCATAGGCAGGCCTGGCTTGCCACACTCTGCGTGGGATGGGAAAACCACTCCAGGTGACAGGCCTGGGCCTGAGGCAGGTGGGCAGTCCTTCACCTAGCCCATGCTGGGAACCTGGGCTGCTGCGGACAGGCTGGGCTCGGAGAAGGGAGCCTGACCCTCTGGGCTGTAGGCTGGGACTTCAGGCCCGCCTCTTCTCTGCCTTCCAGCACCCGGCTCTTCTCAGCAGGGACCCAGCTGGGCACTCCCGCGTCTGAGGTCTTTCTGCTGCCTCTTCTGGCAGCTCTGAGAGGCTGATATGAATGCAGCCTTGCCCCTGTTGGCAGAGCCCCTCAGATGCCCAGACCGCCAGGGACACAACCCCTTGTCCCGGCTTCTGAAAGATCCTGCAGGTAGGAGAGGCCTGCTTGTGCAAATGACGTCCCTGCCCTGCCAGTGAGTAATGTAACAGGGCTGTGGGAGCCCAGGTCTCAGGACCTCTCAGTGGCTGCAGGGGCTCCATGGATGCTGTCTGTGGGCGGGCAGAGACGGGGAGGGGCGTGGGGTGCCCTGGTCGGCTCTATCAGTCCCTGGGGATGGTGACGATGACCCAGAGAGCCCCCTGGCTTTCTGGGGAAAGGACACCAAAGGAGAGGGTGGCTGCCGTGGGCCCCGAGGGCAGGGGTGTGGTGGACAGAAGCTGCCCGCCCAACATGCCAGCCTGTCTGAAACAGGGAACCCGGGCAACCATCCTCCTCCTGCCAGGCTTGGGCAGAAGGTGGAGATGCCAGAGAAGGGGAGGGGCCCTCATGGAGCCGAGCCCTCCTCTGGCCCACTTAGGAAGGCAGAGTCCACCCCGGCCGCCCCCCTCCACCCCTCGCAGTTGGCCAAGGGCGGCATCCAGCTGAGGTCTTGCCAACTCCTTGTGAAGAGGATTTGAGCTGTTCACAAAGGGCCTTCTTGCTGCCTTTCCAGAGGCTTCTTTGGATTGGGCCTCTACCCAGAAAGGCCTTTCTTCCAGAAAGGCAGAGCACGGGAGGGGAGTTGGGGGAAGGGAGGATGTGGGCAGAGGGGAGTGGTCGAGAGGGGCGGGGAGGGAGATGAGGGGTAGGGGGAAGGAAGCGGCGTGCTAGCCAGATGCTGGGCTCATTTCAGCCTCTCAGAACAGCTCCGGGAAGTATGTGTTACCATCCTCATTTCACAGACAAGGAAACTGAGGCTTGCAGAGGTATGCTGACTTGCCTGACTCTGAAAGTGACAAAGTATGGGTTCAAACCCACAAAGTGTCATTCCAAAGCCCCAGCCAGGATAACGCAGAACCAGAAACGTCCCGGCCCAGAGATGGTGCAGAAGAGCAGCAGCATGGGCCGCAGGGGGCACGGCGGCAGGCCCAGTCGTTTAGGAAGACCCTGCCCCACCATGGGCTGGCCCGGCATTGTGACCTCAGCCCTTCTGCACCCGCCACGGGCGGGCGGGGATCGGGGAAGGGCCGGGGTACTCACGAGCAGGACCGGGCCAGCTGGCAGAGGCCGCAGGCAGGTTTCCGCATCAGGTACATGGGCCAGCCGTAGGCAGCCAGGGCGAAGAGCATGTAATAGCAGACCTCCTTATAGCGGAGCATCTCGTGCTGGAAGAGAAGAGGCAGAGGAGGGTCACCTCCTGCCCTTCCCGCCTGTAGCCTCGGCGCCCACAGGCTCCCCTCCATGGAGGCGATGGAGGCGGGTGCTGCCCTCCTCACAGGCTGCAGACCACGCCACCCCCACCCCGCGTGGAGGAGGGAACACACCGCCAGATGATAATTGCATTTCCCTAATTAACTGCATGCAACCAGGGCATGAAACCTCCCGAGACCTGTCCTGTTGCTCCAATCTCAGAATTAATGATTTGGGGACAGAAAAACACTCAGAGCCCTGGATCGATTTCCTTGCCGGTTTCCCAAGAAGGGAAGAGAGGGAGAAGTGAGAGACACAATCACCCGCCTTGGCCATCAGGCCCCGGGGAAGGGGAACTGAACCCCGAGAGGCCTGAACCCCCCCTAGGAGCAGGATGCCCAGGCCAGGGGCAGGACGCCCAGGCCAGGAGCAGGATGCCCAGGCCAGGAGCAGCAGGGCCGGCCCTGGAGATGCAGACACGCTGGGGGCCAGACCAATCACCCCCGCCCTGCTCTGCACTCAGGGCGAGCCTGGCTTGACTCAAGGGCGGAGACCCCGGCTTGACTCAAGGGCGTCTGGGGCAGTCGGGATGGTTCTGAGAAAGGCGCCTGTTTGAAAGCTGGTGTCTGAGGCCGGTGGCTGCTGTTATCAGCCAGACTGGGCAGGGAGGCAGGCGGGAGGCACACGTGTCCCAGGGAAGCCGCTTCTCCCCAGTCCCGGCCGCCCCAGGCGCTGGGGGACTCCTGCACTTAGAGGGAATTAGTCACCTTGTAAAAGTTAAAGACGGTGATTAGTCATCTCGTGAAGTGAAATAAGCAGCACCTTAATCGGGGCCCAGAGGGGTAGAACCGTCCCGGCCGCTCGGTCTGCTCTTCAGGAAGGCGCAGGAGGAGGTAATTAACCTCTGGCTCGCGCCGGAGGGCGGGGCTCTGGCACCTGGGGGCTCGGCGGCCCCACCCCCGCTCCGCCCCTCCGCAGGGGAGAGCGAGCCGGGCGGGCATCCCCGAGGGAGGCGGGGACGGGCACCCGGGGGGCCTGCTATGGATGGGCTGTTGGGAGAAGGGATGCAAACGCCCGCCCGATTTGTTGAGCCGGGTGGGGCTGGGGGGTGGGGGATGGTGGCGCGATGGAGAACCGGCGTTTCCAGGGGAGTCAGATGTGAAGGCCGAATCCTTTCTAACGGGCACCAGTCCTGTCCTGACGGGCACCAGTGTTCACTCATCCCCTCCCCACCGGGGCTCTGGGTGGAAGGCAGGCCCAGCACCGCTTCCGCTGCAGGAATAGGCCCAGTGGGGTCAAGGACTCGCTCAAGGTCACAGCCCCCGCTGGGGAGCCGCGCATTAAATCTGTTTGCTCCCAGCGCAGGGTCTGCTCTCTGGCTGCAGTTCCAGCCCTGGTGAGGGGCTCCCCTAGCCTAGGACCAGCCCCTCCTTCACTGGGACACACAACACCAGATTTTCTACTAAAGGCACTTAAGAAGAGCTAGTGCTACTCAAAAAAAAAAAAAGCCAAACCCTTGGAAACCAAGTGCTACGTCTTGCTGCCTTTTATAACAATAACAACCGTGGCAAGAATAACAGCAGCTCAGCCCCTGGAAGCAGCTGACAATCTCAGGAGGCCAGGGCCAAACATTCTGAGCTCAGTGGAGCCGATTCAAGGGGTCTGCCTGCAGAACCAGAGCAATGTGGAGAGGGGCAGGTCAGAGTGTGTTTGGGAGGAAGGGGGCTGCTTGGAGAGCCGAGGCGGGACCCACAGCAGAGCAGGTGCAGCCAGCGCCTCAGGGGCCGCGAGCAGGCGGCCTACTCAGGTGAGCCCAGCAGAGGGAGAGAGGGACCCGGTGGGCGGGCGCTGGGGGTGGTCCTGACTCACCGAGCTTTTGAGGTCGAGGTACTTGGTGTTTCGGGTCACTGGCATGCCAGA
The DNA here is from genome assembly GCA_006410635.1 of Cephalophus harveyi. NCBI lineage: Eukaryota > Metazoa > Chordata > Mammalia > Artiodactyla > Bovidae > Cephalophus > Cephalophus harveyi. Next base: position 1,025,995 of record SJYT01030882.1, read on the forward strand.
CAGGAAGGCCAGAATGTCGTTGTTGGCCTGGAAGACAAGCACGTGAGGGTGGCTGCCCCGGGCCCAGCCACACGGCGGAGAAAGGGGTCCAGGCCCTGGCTCTGCACTCTGTCTGCCTCCCAAGGCCCTGAGCGCCCAAAGGGGTGTGTGGTTTCTAGCTCTTCCACGACCCGGCCGCTTTCCAAATCCGAGGTCTCCTCATATTTCCAGTTGCTTCCCTTCCACCCAAAGCATCCACGCCGGGGGAGGGAGCCGGCCCACGCCAGGAGAAAACATATTTTATACGAGATGCTGGGAGACCCCAGCTAGGACTGGCGAGTTGCAGGGGGTGGGTGATAAGGCAAGCACGGAGGCCAGAGCACAGAGCTGGGTGGGTCGTGGGGCCCCTGTGATTAGACGGTGGATGGGTGGAGACAGCCTCTGGGCCCTGCAGAGGGAAGCAGCTAGAGCAGGGGCCCTGGGCGGCTAGCTGAGGGTGAGCTGGGGCTGGGAGGGGAGCATGGAACCTGGGGGTGGCAGGGACAGCCTCGCTGGAGGGCAGAGTGGGGATGTGACCCGTGTGTGGGCTCACCTCGTCCAGCACAGCATTGCGCTTGGCCCGCTGCCGCTGCCGGAGCAGCACCAGGCCGGCAATGATGTCCGACGGCACAATGTCCAGGTCTCGGAAAAACTCGGCAAAGAGGTAGGCGATTTCCGAGTAGGCGTCCTACGTGGTCGGGGAGGCGGCGGGGGGCAGTGGCAGGGAGCAGGAGAGAGGACAGAGGCCGGGCGTGAATGTCCGGGGATGGGCGTCCCCAGGGACCTTCTCCGGCCCCGCTCCCCGCCCCCCACCCTCCTGTCCTGGGCTCCTTTGGCACTCAGGCACCAGCCTGACGTCCCCGAGCCATTTCCTGCTCCAGGACTAGGAACCAAGGCCTGCAGGCCTGGCCTGTTTCTCTTTCCGCCCTTCCCTCCAGCAGAGGAGCCAAAACTGAGCTCCTGGCTGCTTTTCTCCCGCGCTGTTTCTTCCCACCTCCCTCCAGCTGTGACCCTGAATGGCCCCGCCAAGCACCCTTTGGAGCCCAGGGTCTCAGGCCACCCCCGCTCCTGCCCACAGCTGGAGCCGCAGGGACCCCCACCATGTGCCTGGAGAAGGGGCGCGTGATGTGGGGGCCCTGGCCCCCAGCTGGCCTGCAAGCTCTGTCCTCAGGACACCCGTGCTTGGGCCCGGGGGTTGGGGGGAGGTCGTGCGGACAGAGGCAACCCTGCCAACCCTGTGCAGCGTCCTCTCTGCCTCCCAACAAGTGGGGGCCTGGAACCTCCTCCCTAACCTGTCAGGAGAGGCTGTGGTGGGAACAGACTCATGGCAACCAGCTTTCTCCTGCTGGGTTTTGAGTGTCTGGCACTTGTGAGAGAAGGGCTGCAAACTCAAACGCCTAATGCAAGGGCCGAATCTAGAAATACTGAACTCGACACAAACGCCCACGATTTTTAAATCCTGGCATCCAGTACAAATGTTTGATCAACATAACATGAGCCGATCAAAACTCTGGGCGGGACCTGACCTGACCTGACCTGATCACCATCAGTGTCTGGTGGGACCCAGTTTCTGGGGAACCCCTGCCTTTTTTGAGAAAACACTTCTGCCTTTTCCCCAGGGTCCAACACCAGCCCCCAATGCATGTCAGGAGGGGTGGATGTGCCCTGGATGAGACCCCCCCCAGAGAGCCCCGTGGGGGTGCTTCCCACCCACCAGGGAACCTCGGGGGGGGGTGGTGGGAGGGGCTTTCTTACACTTGATCGCTCACTCTATGGCTCGGCAGGGGCTGCGGGTGGGTAGGAGCCACTGGAGGCTTCCATGGAGGGCACTGGCTGTCTGGCTCAGGCGGGAGTGGTCTCCTGACCTCACTGGCTCTGCCACTACCTAGCTGTGGGACGCTGAGCAAGTCACTCCACCTCTCTGGGCCTCAGTTGCCTGATCTGCAAAATGAGGGGTGGGGCTAGATGATCCCTAAGGACCTGCCAGCACAGGAGGGGGCAGCACTCCACGGAGGGCTCCCCAGGGCCCTGCCTCCCCTGCCCCACCCGGGGGCCACCCACTGCTGACCCACCTTCCTTCTGCAGCGCCCTAGTGGGTGTGGAGGGCGAGGGCCGCACTGACCGCATGGCAGCTGATTTTATAGAAGGACTTGCAGCTGGTTGTGTTTTAGTCTGACTGACTGGCAACCCCATGGACTGTAGCCTGCCAGGCTCCCCGGTCCATGGGATTCTCCAGGCAAGAATACTGGAGAGGGTTGCCATGCCCTCCTCCAGGGGATCTTTCCAATCCAGGGATCGAACCCGTGTCCCCTGCATTGGGAGGCGGATTCTTTACCGCTGAGCCAGCGGGGAAGCCCTTGCAGCTGGTGAGATGCTGCTGGCTTTTCTTTGTCTTCAGGTCGCCCTGATACTTGAGTACCTCTTCTCCTAGACTCATCTCTAAGTTCCAAGGGGGTCAATAAAAGGTCTTCCCATTTTTCTGTCCCCTGACAAAGGAAGGGAAGGGCTGTTTCACATGCAGGAGGGAGTCGGGCAGTGAATGACAACAGGTCCTCTGAGGAGCAGGCTGTCACCTCCTGTCCTGCTCAAAGCCCGGCCCCTCCCCGCCCGGCAGAGCCGAGGACCCGAGCCCCGGGGCGGCGACTTCCCAGTACTTACTGACTGGGAGTCCTTCGTCCGAGTGCAGCAGAGGAACACTTTGAGCCGGCGTGACCAGCTGGTGGCCTGACCCTCTTCTAAGCGGTGCCTGCAGTGGGGGAGAGTTGGTATGTGTGAGGTCAGAGGGCTGGACCAGAAGAGCTGGGCCCAGACATTACAGAAACAGGACAGCCTGTTCCCAGGGCCCCAGCAAAGGGCTCCCCGGCAGGAGGGTCTGGGGGGACAACAGCCCTGGGCCGGGTCAAAGCCGAGTGGCCAGTGAGCTGTCAGCCTGCAGGGCTCTCCCGGAGGGGCTCCTGCTGGCCGAGGCCAGGGCCTCTGCTTCCGGCTTCTGACACAGGGACACCAGCACACCCGGGGGCTTCGGAGCTGGGAGCCTGACCTGGGGGCCGCCCTGAAGCCCACTCCAAAGGCTCCAACCAAGGGCCCTGGGAGACGGCGGCAGGGTGCTGGGCCTCCCTGCCGATTTGTTCCACATTGGGAGCAGACCTGCTGGTCAGACCTGTTCCCCTCTCAGAAAGGATTTCTCTCATCTCTGTACTTGGGGAAGCTTAAGGGGCTGAATGAGGTTCAGCATGCTGCAGCGCCTTAAATCCGTTATATTACAGGGGAGAGGGCCCTGACCTTCATCTGCATGGCTGGCTCCTCTCCATTCCCCCACCTCCACCCCCAGCCCCAGTGGGTATGGCTGCTCTGATGGGGACGCAAGGTACCCAGGAGTCTACACTCAAAGCGAGAGTGATTGATTGGCCAGTTATCCACAGAGACCCTTCCAACGCCGAGTGTCCAGAGGTCAGTGTGTGTTCTGAGCATAAAGATCACAGATCCAACATTAAAAATGTACATTTCCAGACTGAGCAAGAGGGGCTGGCTGGCTCTTGTGACATGTGCCCTCCCCGCCAGCCCTTTCAGAGCCTGGTGCTGGGTGGTCAGGAGGGGCAGGCTCTGAATGACCCTGGATGCCTGCAAGGCACTTAGCATCCATCAGGAGTGACAGGCCAGGCGGTTACTGCCTCCACCTCCTCTCTGCAGCTAACAGCCGCTTCCTGCTCCCATCCTGGTGCCACGGAGCTATGGGCCACAAGGACAGGGGAAGCCACAGGGCCATCGGGGCGACAGGAGGGAGTTAGGAAACAGGGCAAGGGACTTGTTGTTTCTGGAACCTGCCAGTTCTAAGGGACTTGGGCAGCCTCATATCCTAAGCCAACGTCCCCCCTCTACTGGGGGCTGGATGAAGGGACAGCATGTCGGCTAGCTGAATTCCCAGAGCATCGCGTTCTTTAACTCTTTCTAACCAAACTGGCTGTCAAACATTCAAAGACAATTTTCTCCCTTCCCTCTGGCAGATTAAGTCCTGTATACTCGACTGCCCTGGTGGCTCAGATGGTAAAGCGTCTGCCTGCAGTGCGGGAGACCCGGGTTCAATCCCTGGGTCGGGAAGATCCTCTGGAGAAGGAAATGGCAACCCACTCCAGTACTCCTGCCTGGAAAATTCCATGGATGGAGAAGCCTGGTGGCCACAGTCCATCGGGTCGCAAAGAGTCGGACACGACTGAGTGTCTTCACTTCACTTCACTTCATACCCTACTGCAGTACACTTTACGCCCACCAGGGGGCAGATGGAGCCAATGACATGTTTGGCCTGATGCCTCAGTTGGGCTACAGAGCCCAAGACAGGGGGAGGAACACTCCCTCTGGACAGAAAGTTCATGGACCCGGCACCCCTCTGCCCTGGGGCTCACTAAAGCGAAGGGAGGGCAGACACTCCAGCAGAGATCCAAGGTCAGGCTCCCAAGGCGCAGTGGTGGGAAGAACCCATCCCAAACCCTACCAGGTTGCACCGGAAGGAGAAAGGGCCCAGGGCTTGAGCAGCTCCCTAACTCCCAGAAACTAAGATAACCCACCGGTGTGGAGCAGCACGGCTTGTGCACAAAGCCAAACCTGGAAGCGGATGGAGGGTCAGCAGGCTTGAAAAACGTCCTTGTTAGGAAAAACTTTCTGTTGGTCTAAGAGCAGAGCGAGGGGGCCAGCGGGGAGAGCCGGAGAGGTGGTCACAGTAACCCAGCCGTGGACTGGGCTGCCCTCTCCAGTCCATCCGAGAGCTGGAGAAGCCGCAACAGGTGGAGGTCTAGGCGCTGGAGGCCTCTTACAACCCGCACAGGGCCCAGAACCGCGGGAAGACTTACTAATTCAGACGACAGCCACTGCCAACCACCTCCACGGTAAAGGCACTGGCTGCGCTGGGCCCCAGAGGCAATTATCCAGAGTAGGGGAGGGGAATTCCCCCCACCCAGGGCCCCAGGAGCCCAGAAACCAGGTCAGGTGGGGGCACGTGCTCGGAATGAGCAAAATGGGACAGGCGGTGGTGGCCAGCTGCGCCGCCGGGAGGAACAACGGGCTCTGGGGTCTTGGCTCCCAAACCTGGCATTTGGGGCTGGGAGGTGGCCAGTCCAGGCGTGGGTGTGGCACTGGTTGCAGGGCCCAGCTGACGTGGAGGGCCCAGGGGGACTGGACAGAGGGGCGTGGGAGGGTGGGGTGGGGGCCCGGGCAGCCTGCTCCCCTGGGTGAGGGCTCCCAACCCTGCTGCTCTGGGCTGGGGGTGGAGTGCCAGCTCCACTCCCCCACCAACCTGACCCGGGGCACGTGGCCTGCCCTCCCTGGGACTCGGACCGCTCATCTATAGAATGGGTCTCACAGCCGCACCAGGGTTGGCAAAAGGATGAAACGGACTGCAGGTGGAAGTGCACGGCCTAACCCCGGACAGAAGCTCGATGAACGGGAGCCACTGTGGCCTACGCTGAAAGCCCCTCTGCTCTTTTTCTCTCAATAAACAGGAACTCTGTGACCATCCTGGACGCCCTGCCTCATTTTCTATGCCTCCCTGCTTCTCCAAACACTGTGCAAAATATCTCCTGCCCCCCGACCGGCAAGAAGCCTGCCTTGGTTAACCTCCTGCAGCCCCCTTAATCCTAGAGGCAGCCTTACCTAGTGGTTACGAGCCAGGGCTCTAAGCCCAGACTGACTGAGCTTGATCCCAGCCCACTGTTGGCCAGCTGTGCTACCTCAGGCAAGTCACATAACCTCTCTGTGCCCCTGTTCCCTCATCTGTATTATGGGATGACACGAACAGCGACCTCAGGGAGTTACTGTAAGTTAATAGGTGCACTTCTGGGTTCGCTCATCTGAGTGCTTCCTATTATTACTCTCGTGTTTTTAGTCCTGAAGATGATCCGAGCACGAAGCTCCCATGAGCGCCCGTGTCCATCACTCTGATAAACATCACGGCAGCTGCACGAGGCAGGAATGATCGCGTTCCCACTTTACAGACCAGGAAGCTGAGGGGAGCCTTGGGCCAGCACCTGGGGCTCACGCAGGTTGAGGTGCAGTGAGGGAGGCGCGGGGCCGGCCTCTGCCTGCCGGGGTCAGCGAGTCCCGCCCCCGCCCAGCCACTGACCGCAGGTTGTAGGTCCGCAGGTTGCGCTGCCGCCTCTTGGTGGCCCTCAGCTTGACGAAGGTGCGGCCCGTGGGGTCGAAGACGCAGAGGACCGTGATGCACACGCTCAGGATGACCACCCAGTTGCAGACGACCATCCCTGCGGAGGAGCGGTGGGAAGCCAAGGGGCATGGTGCTGGGGACACCTCTCTGACCCTGAAGAAAGGGGCGCTGGGGCCTCCCTACCTCAAAATGCTCCTGGGGCCCTACAGTGAGACTCCAAAGGCCCCGGGCCCAGCCTCTGGCTACATGGCCGTCCCCTGGCTGAGCTGTGACCACCCCCACCCCCCCGCCAGGCCCATCCTTGGCACAGAGCAGACGGCTCTGTGGGCTTCCAGAGCCCTGGTCAGCTCTGTGCCAGCTGTTGTGCACCCCCAGACCAGGGCCTGCCGAGGCGGGGACAGTGGACCTCAGGATGAAGGCTACAGCCTCGCCCAGCCAATCCATCAGCCAAGCTCACAGAAACTGTTTCCTTCTCAAGGTTATCTGAGCTTACTACCCTTGAACCTGGCCCCCGGCCCCCGATCTCGGGTTAGAGTTAGGCCTGCCCGTGTCCCCTCCACCTCAGGGTGCGTGAGTGCTCAGGCACTCAGCCACGTCCAACTCTTCTGAGATCCCGTGGACTGGAGCCTGCCAGGCTTCTCTGTCCATGGAATGTGTTGTTGTTTAGTCACTTCAGTCGTGTCTGACTCTCTGAGACCCTATGGACTATAGCCAAGCTCCTCTGTCCATGGGATTTCCCAGGCAAAAATAATGGAGTGGGTTGCCATTTCCTCCTCCAAGAGATCTTCCCGGCCCAGGGATCGAACCCTTGTCTTCTGCAGTGGCGGATGGATTCTTTTACCACTGAGCCATTTGGGAAGCCCCCCACCCAGGGTTAAGGATGCTGTGTCCCTTCCACTGCCCTCTCTAACCTGGCCTGGCCCCTCCACCCCAGGCCCGACCTACATACCGAGCGTGACGTTCTTGGCAGTGAGGTCGTTGCAGGAGGTGTAGTACTGGGTGAGCCAGACGATGCCCACGATGGCATAGATGAACTCGATCACCAGGATGGCTGCAAGCAGAGCAGGGTCCTAGCTGAAGGATGGGGAGGCCCTGGAACCTGGGCCCGGTTCCTCAGCAGCAAGCCACCCACCACCCCTCTCTCAGGCCTCGAGATGCAGAGGCCCAGGGAGTGTGGCCGTCCCAGCCCCTGGTTTGCGTGCCCTCAGGCCCTGACACCTCTTTGAGAAGGTAACTGGAAAGGCAGATGATGAAGAGGCATTTCCCTGCTCTTTCAGGAATTAGAGTTGTATCTGTGAACTTTGGAATCAGACGTGGGGCTTCCCTGGTAGCTCAATGGTAAAGAATCTGCCTGCAATGCAGGAGACCCAGGTTTGATCCCTGGGTTGGGAAGATCCCCTGAAGGAGGAAATGGCAACCCACTCCAGTATTCTTGCCTGGAGAATCCCACAGACAGAGGAGCCTGGCAGGCTATATTCCATGGGGTCGCAAAGAGTCAGACGACTGAGCAACTAACACTGTATCTTAGGCAAGTTACCTAATCTCCATTTCCTCCACTGTAAAATGAGAGTGATGAGGTCCACGGTTCAGAGCTGTGAGAACTGGGGGACAGGGTGTTCAGTTCATGGAAATGGCTCTTCCCAGGGAGGCGGCCTCTAGCACTTGAGGCAAAAAGAGGAAAGGGGCGAACCAGCTGCCCAAGGCGCCCTGTCCAGGGCTGAGCCCAGGGCTGGCATGGGGTTGCGTGTGGGGAGCAGGGGGGAGGACAGACGCCCCCCCACCCCCACCCCAGGGACAGCACTGGAAGCCCCAGCTTCACAGGCAGCCCCATGTGGCAGCCAAGAGTCCAGGCTTTGGAGTCTGACAACCTGGGTTCAAATCTCTGACATTTGCATACTCGTTAGCTGTGTGACCTTAAGGAGCTAATTAACCTCCCTGGGTCCCAGATTCTTCATCTGCAAAATGAGACCAACAAAGGGCTCCTCCCTGAGTTAACACAAGAAGAGGGCTAAGCTGAGGCACAGGAGCACAAGCGTGTCCAGCAGGAGTGACCGGGGGAGGCAGCTGAACCCGAGTCCGGAGGAGGAGACAGGCGGGTCCTTAGGGAGCTGGTCTAGGCTCCTGATGGGCCTCCCCAGGATGGGCAGGAGGGGCTGTTTGGGGAAGGATCACAAAGCAGCTGAAGAGACACACGCAGCCTAGACAGAACAGGGGTCGGCAAGCTTTTTCCGTAAAGGGCCAGAGAGTAAATATTTTAGACCTTGTGGGTCATACTCTCCATCACGACTCAGCTCTGCCATGGTTGTGCAGAAGCAGCCAGAGGCGGTAAGTACTAAATGAGTGAGTGTGGCTGGGTTCCAATAAAACTTTATTTAAAAAAAAAACAGACAGCAGGCAGGATCTGGCCCTCAGGCTGCAGTCTGCCCACCCCTGGTCCAGAACTGGGTGCAGGGAGTCTGCCTGTTCCCTGCTGCCCCTCAGTGCTGGCTGAATGAACGTTGGGCACAGGAGGGGGGTGGGGGTGGGGAGGGCCGGAGCAGCCCCCCGCCCACGGTGGGTGGCCCTTACCCAGGCGCACGTAGAGCACGTACTGCATCGATTCGCGGGGCTCTGTGTAGAGGATGCCGCCGCGCATGCTCAGCCAGATGATGGCCATCTCGGCGATCATGCAGCTCAGCAAAATGCCCAGGTAGCCGCGGCCGTGGTCCACCAGGTTCAGGGAGCAGGCCTCGTCCGGGTTGTAGACCAGGCCGAAGAGCACCACGGACAGGATCACAAACCTGGGGGAATGCGCACGTGAGAGGGCTAGGTGGCCCCGCCCAGCCTGGACTCCGAGGTGGAGGGCTTCACTGACCTGGGCAGGGGACCACCGTCCACCAGGCAGCGGGGCCCTCTGAGGACACACGCACCCAGGGACAAGGCAGTGGGAGGAGGGAGCCCAGGGCTAGGTCAGCTCCTGGAGTGGCCAGGCAGGGTCTCTGCACCCTGCACGGGTATTGCCCTAAAGGAGGTGGCTGTTTCAGCGCTGACTCCTGGGACAGGGTCAGGACAGAGGGTCAGAAGGCCTCCCCCAGCCCACCCCCACCGGCCTGTGCATGGCCCCAAGACTCACCAGGTGGTATGCAGCAGGAAGAGGAAGATGGCTGGCAGGACGAGGTCATCGCTGCCCACAGACCAGCGCCGCCGGAACACCACGATCCCGGGCATGGCTGGCGGCTCTGCGGAGGCTCAGCGGGCCTGGCGCTCACCTCCTGAAACAGAGCAGAGGACCCCAGGCTGCCTGGGCCACGGGCGCATCTAGGGCCACCGTGCTTCTGGCCAGGCAGGCCCAGCAGCGGGCACATCCTTCCAGTCTGACAGCCCCAGGGCTTCAGTCTCATCCCTGAGCAGGACCCACCTCCCACCATATCCATCCCCCTGGAGCCAGTATCAAAAACTGCAGTAGCCAGGCTTCAGACTTGCCTGTCCTCAAGAGTGGCCCAGGCCCCTTGAGATCGGCTCAGCCTGGGGTTGCCCCAACAGAAACTGCTTAGCTCCACTAAAGACCTGGGCTTATTCCTACCCTCCTCCATGGGATCAGGGGACCCCCACCCACATATCCAGTGCCTGCAGTCCTTGGCATGGGGTCGGGGTTTCCCAGCCCAAGTCTGAGCCTGTCTCCTGGCATGAGCTGAGCCAGGGAGGTGGAAGGCTGAAGGCACTGGGGAAGGTGGGGGGTGAGCACACGCGTGGGGCTGGCACACACGGAGGATGGGAGCACCCAGCACATAGTAGGTGCTCAGTAAACATCTGTTGTATGAGGTCTTCCGTTTTGTGCTTTGCTGGAATGTTGGAAGGACACTCTATGACCTGGTTTTGTACCCATCAGACAGAATCCCCAGCAACAGCGACGCCCCTTGGTAGGGAAGGACCTGGTTGAGATGGGGCAGGGGCAGGGGAGGTGTCAGGAGTGTGGCTGGGGTGCCCAGCTTCTCTGCTAGAAGAGCAGTGGGCAAGCCCTGGGGGTATCCCATCCTCCTGGCAGCCGCCCTCCACCCTCCACGCTCCCCCTGAGCCATGCCATCTCTACTGCCCAGATCCCAACTCTCTGAAGTAGCTGAATTCAAATTAGCCGCAGGGAAGCTTGGGGAGAAAGGGCCCAGGAGTCCGGTCCCCCCCTCCCAAGAGCCCCAGGAACCAGGGCAGTGGCGCGGGCCGCTGGCTCCCCACAGGGGGCCGGTGGGGAGACACCAGGGAGGGGCTCAGGGTAGCCCCCAACTCAACAGAGAAACCCCAGCGACTGGAAGCTAGGTGCTGGTGGGCTGCTGCCCCCAGGCTGGCAGAGGCTTACATGGCACCTGGTCGCGGGTGGGCGGCAAGTCTTCCTCTCCCCGGTGACGGCTCCAGGGAAGAAGAGCGTCCGTGGAGACCAGCATCACTCGGCAAGTGGCCAAGTCTCCCCGGCCAGTGGGCACGGCTCTCAGGGTGGGCCGGGGGGTGTGGGGCCAGGTGGCCGGCCCAGCACATCCGGCCCGGCTGGTCTCCGTCGCCCTCTCCCGGGTGCAGCCGTTTCATCCGGCCGCTGCCAGGCTGCTCCCAGCGAGGTGGCGGCCTGGCGGGCGGGCGTGCTAGCCTGCTGGGGTCGTGCCTACTCCTCCCCCCACCCTCAGGAAGTGACATCATCCCACCCTCTCCAAGGAGGAGTCGGAGCGCGGATTCTGGGAAGCGGGAGAAGGATGGAGAGCCCGGAGCTGTGTGGCGGGGCGTCCGGGGGCGGGGGTCTGGGACCGCGGGAGGCCGGGGCTTCCAGTCGCCTGTCGCCTGTCGGTGATGAGGGGCTGACCGCGCCGCCGGCTTCGCTTGGAAGGAGCCGACCGGCCGGGTGGGAGGGGCAGGGACCCGTGGGCGGGCGGCGGGCTGGGGAGGACGGAGCTGCCAACAGCTGGGATGGCAGCCGCTAGCCCCCTCCCCGACGCCAGGTGGCCCCCGGGGGGTGAGGAGGTGCGTGGGGCTGGGCTCGGGGGTCCCTCACACACACGTGAAACCACTGCGAGGTCCCAGCAGGTGCAGCAGCCGCTCTCAGCAGGCCGGACCCCGGCAGAGGAAGGGGAGGGCTGTCCCAGAGAGGCTGGCGGGCACAGGCTGCCCTGCCGGGAGCCCAGGACATCTTGCTTTCAGGGGTGCACCCAGTGAACCCTTCCCAACCGCCTCCTCTCCCAGCCTTTCACCTCTTAGAGTCTAGAAGGGCTAAAACTCCCTCAACTCACATGTTATCACCTCATAACCTCACACGCAGCCCCACCGTCCGGCTCTCAGGTAGAGCCTGGCACCCCTGCAGAGGGGGCTGAAGATCTGTCAAGACCCCTGTAGTGATACGATGAGTGGCAGCCTCTGCCCCCCAGCTTGACGAGGGGGGGAGTGCCCAGCTGACAGCCGTGGTCAGTGCCAGTCCCCCCTAGGTCACATGGCAGGGCAGCTGCGGGCTGACCCCGCTGGGGTGCCCGGTAACAGGTCTGGGGGCCACACCCCGCAACCTCCAGGGCCAGCTCGCCACTGCAGAATCCCAGGTCCGGCACTGCCTGGCTCCCGACCCCGGCTCCACCACCCACTCACGGCATGACTTACTAGTTGTGCCTCAGTTTCCCCATGTCGATGGTCCCCACCTGCTAAGGGTCTGGTGCAGACCATATCAGAGGCCTTGGCAGCGCTGGACGAAGCCAGCAGTGGTCTTAGCTCAGGAGGGTGAAGCAGAGAGAGCGCGTGTGAAGCGGGTGGACGAGCTGTGCCTCCCCTGCCTGGGCCAGCGGATTCTCCGGCTGGTCACCACCAGGTCATGGGGGTGGGGGGTGGGGGGGTGATGACAGGGCCTGTGCTGCTGCTGGGGGGTGGTAAGGATGGGCCCCGCTACTCCATGCAGATTCATAAATCTCAGGACGGCTATTTTTGAGGGCCTGAAAGACGCCCTTTCTCTAGAGACCCCAGCCCTTCACAATGGGGGCCTGTTCCCCTGCTGGGGATGTGATTTCATCTGGAGGAAATGTCTCAGGATGGGGGAGGGCAGAGGCTACTTCCTGGTCTGGGGAGGCCGCAAACCATCTCCTCTGGCTCTCCTCCCCCAGGGCACAGGGGCCTCAATGGGGCAGGGGGCATCCAGACCAGTGGCACTTCCAGGGGAGGGGAGGTGCCCCCTTCAGCGGCAGCAGAACAGAAGCATTGCTGGGTGCCTCCCATGCCCCTGGCTGGACAACTCCTCCCCATCACCACCCAGGCAGGTGTGAACGCCCAGGACGCTCCCCACGCATGGGTGGAATGATTTGAGTGGCACTCCGAGGCCAGCCCCTTCTTCCTCCACTCACAAAGCCCAGTTTCCTTGATAGAGATTCAGGCCTTTGATTTAAGTATGAACCATCCTCGGAGTTCCTCTTTCTAAAAATGCAAAACTGATTTTCTAAAATGCACGGGCTGATCCCTACTTTAAAAACCGTCCATGGCTCCAGGGGTCTGCAGGATAAAGTCCAAGCCTAGCACCTAAGGGCCGCAGCAGCTGGCAGGCAGGCTGGGCAGCCTTGGGCAGGCGCCTTGCTCTCTCTGAGTTCTGGAGCAGGAAGCCACTCCCCAACCCCTAGGGATCCGAGGCACAGACAGGCACAGGGCTGCCTTCTGGCTGGGGAGGCACTCCAATGCCCCCTCACACTCCCTCACCCTCCTTTCCCAACCCCCAAACTTGCTGCTCCCTTAAAAACACCTCATTGGAATCTGTGTTTATCCTAGTTCCTCTGGCAGGCAAAATCCTACTCATCTTTGTAAGCCAACCAAAAGCCAGTCCTCTTTGAAACCCTCCCTGACGGCACCCCCTGCCCCTTCTCATGCAGAACAGGCCGCGCTCCCTTATGGGAACCCCTCATCTCAATACCCTGGGTACCCTGGCTTACACTTGCTGATTCCTTGTTGCCCATCCCGGTTCTGCTCAACGGAGAGTCCCGGGGGGTGGAGGGGGGTGTGGGCCAGGCAGCGCTGCTCTCCTTCACATCACACTCCCCCTTCTCTTGCCCCTGGAGTGTGAACACAGCCCCTCTCCCCCTGGGCAGCCCCGGCTGCTCCAAACCACTGCTCCGTCCTCCTGAAGCAGCTGCCATAGGGTGGGAGACATGACTCCCGCCCCTCTTAGCTCAAATCCTTCACTTTGGAGGAAAGGTCCCTCTCCAGCGCCCCCACCCTGATCGCTCTCAGAGGACCTCCCTCTCCTCTGACTGTCTTAACTATTCTAGGGCTTCAGTTTCTCCAGCTGCAAAAGGGGGACAACCCCACTTCCCCAGAGGGCTGCGGCGAGAGCGGGCTGGGACAAGGTCACAGAGGTCTGCACGGGTCCCGGCAGAGCCCAGGCTCCACTGGGTGGGGGGCTTGTATCACCAGGGCTTCCGGTGGCTTCCTGGCAGGGTGACCTGTGACAGGTGCCACGGTCTGGGCAGGCGTTGCTGGGATGCCCCTAATTGGCTCCAGCTGATCAGAAAGGGCTGGACTGAGCTGACATGAGTCCTAACAGGGTCCCCTGTCCTGCCATGGTCTTTGGGGGACTACTATTTAGAGCACCTGGGCTGGGCCTCATCCCCTGACCCAAAGGTCCCCTTGGGCTGGGCCCTGGAAGCAGGCTTCAGGGAGAAGTGCCCCTCAGCAGTGGGTCCCAGCTGATGGGGTGCTGAGAGCTCCCGGGGGAAGGATGAAGGCACGGAGAATTCCAGCTCGAGCTGGCAGGAGGTGAGACATCATCACCTCGCTAGCCTGCAGTGGGGCCAGGGCACCAGAGTCAGGCACAACCACAGGGGACAGGATGGTGTGCTGTGGGAGGCCCTTCAAGCAGCCTCTAGGTCAGCCCGTGAGACCTCCTGCCTGGCAGAGGCGGCCTTGGGCATCTGGGCCCAAGGATAGGCTGGAAGTTGAGCCTGAAGGAAGGGATGACAGCCAGGTCCAGGCCACGAGGATACCTCTGACATCAACTGAGCAGCTTCCACGTTTTGAGTCCCAGATGAATAGCCTGCCATCCTCACAGCAGTGATGCAGGGTGACAGCCTCGCTCTCACTCCACATGGGTCTGGGTCCTGGCTCTGCACGTCATGGCTATGTGACCGTGGACAAGTTACTTAACCTCTCTGTGCCATGGTTCCTTATTTCTAAAATGGGGCTAAGAACAGCAGCTACCTCGGAACTGTCACAAGGGTTAAATGAGTCACATACACTTAAGTCAGCACCTGTCACAGATGCTCAGCGAATGTGGCTCTTCTGCTAATATTTTCATTGAAAATTAGGAGGCTGAGGCTCAGAGACCCTGCCCCACACCTACTGAGGAGCAGGAGGCTGGGCAGGCAAGAGACTCGGGTCCTTCTTCCTGCCCTCCAAAGCCCACACCCACTGTAGGAATGTCAGGCTTAGAAGGGATCCTGGAAACAGTCCTGGGGCCCCCATTTATGGGTGAGGAAGCAAGTTCAGGAAGGCCCCAGAGGCTCCCAGCTTTCCCATTATGTCCCTCCCAGCAGGAGCTGGACATGCAGCCAGAGTCTCCGAGCCGTCCCGGCCCTTCCCTGCCACCCAGCACACGCCTTCTCCAGCTCCTGAGAGCCGCTCCCATTAGTAGAGTGTTGCCCCAGGGAGCCTGGGCTGACATCCTCTCTCACACTCTGGATACAGAACCCTCTCCAAAGCCGGCAAAATCCACATGAGCTCCCTTGCTGGAGATCAACCCGCAAGAAGGCATCAATCACTTGAGCAGTTTCAAGCAGACTCATCGGCCGCTAGCTCTCCACCGCCCGGCAGGTGGGGTCCCTGCAGCCCTGCAGCTCAGCTGGCAAAGGAGAGGAGGAGACCGTAGCCCCGAGCCCACCTTCCCTGGATCCTGAACAGTCCTGCCGGTTGAGGCTGGTGACTGGGCCAGGTCCAGCCACATTCGAGAGCTGCCAGTCCCAGACCAAGGGCAACATCCCCAGGACAGAAAGTCACCACCCCTCCAGACCTCAGTTACCTCTTCTGAAGAATGAGGAGCCTGGACTAAGGGGAGGCTGATGTTTTTGTATTTGTTAACATTTATTTGCATCCAAGGCTGCATGTGCCTATATAGGAACCTAAAACAATGAAAAGGTGGAATATAAATTTAAAAACAAACGAGAACAAAAACTAAGTAAATTAAAATAGAAGACTGGGGAAATCATCGTACATGTACAAGACATAAAGCCCATCATAGGAGCTGCATGTAAAACTAGCATTCGCCTCCATGCTTCCTGGTGGCCAAAGTGAAAAGGGAAATTGGGCAGTCTGTAGACACTCAAAGGGCTTCCCACGTGGCACAGTGGCGAAGAATCCACCTGCCAATGCAGGTGATGCAGGAGACGTGGGTTTGATCCCTGGTCGGGAAGATCCCCTGGAGAAGGGCATGGCAACCAGCTCCAGTATTCTTGCCTGGAAAATTTCACGGACAGAGGAGCCTCGTGGGCTACAGTCCATGGGGTCACAAAGAGTTGGACATGACTGAGCATGCATATGCATGCAAGGCCTCTTTCAGCACTCTGTAAGGTGTTGTATTCCTCGGGGCTCTGAGGGGAGGGCCCAGGACTCCCATTCCCATAACGAATGGGATGCCTCCATGCGGCCGGGCTTAGAGAAGATGCTCCCAAAACGGTGAAAGGGACCTGCTGCCTCCTAGGCCCTCCGGGTCTGTCTTCTTGGCCGCTGGAGCTTGACTAGTCTTGAAGGGTAGTCGTCTGACTTGGAGGACTGACCTAAGGGAGGTTGGGCCCCTTGGGCAGCCTGCGGGGCGAGCGCTGGCCCCCAGAGGCTCAGTCCCAGCTGGGGCAGGCTCACCAGGGGCTGCCCTCTGGCCTATATGGACTGGCAGACGCCTCTTACCCTCTTTATCTCTGTCCAGAGCACGGGCTCCAGGGGTGGTGGAATCCTGGCAGAGCCACTACTCAGCTGTGTGGCTTGTTAGAGAGCTCCTTAACCTCCCTGCTGGCTTGTGAGACTTAAACGCGGAGCACCCGCAGTGGGAGGGGCGCGGCACCTAGTAACCAATCATCTCCCGAGGTTGCGGGGCGGTTCTGGGTGATGGAGGAGAGCTCCGCCCATCGCGAGTTGGGGACTCAGCCCCATTCTGCGACCTCCAGCATTTGTCAGTTGCCAATGGAGTCTTGGGCTTCCTCTAAGCCCTTTGTGCACATAACTCATTCAGTCCTCATTGGAGGCACTGCTATTACCGTATTTTACAGATGAAGTGATTTGCCCCGGGTCACATAGCCTAGTTCCGCAGCCCGTGTCTTAACCGCCACTTCAGAGGAGCAGGATCCAAGTAAATGCTTTTCTGAACCCTGGGAGCGGGCTACTCATGTTCCCCAACCCGGTGGAGGGAGGCGCCAGGGCTTTGGGGACCACAACCCACTCTTTGGGTCTACCTCTGGCTCCAGACTCCTGGTCCCACCACTAGGGATAGACTGTGAGCACTGACCCCATTCCCAGATGAGGAAAACTGAGGCCGAGGAGAGGCTGTTCCACGGGCTGCCTGCAGGTGCGTGGGCTGCCGCCCAGAGCTAGAAACTTACGTGTCCCCTTACTCCAGCTTCATCAGGCTGCAGGGCTGGGATTTCAAAGCAGCCTCCTGGAGTTACTTCAAAGGAAACAATGTCTCTGCCCCTTGGTCTGATTCCTGCTTGCCTCCCAGGTGTGAGGGTCCCGCAGAGGCTGGGCTCCGAGGGGCGAGGGATGGGGGAGGGCGGCGAGGGAGGCAACAGAGAGTGAACACGCGTGGGCCGGGGGCCGCGGGGGCCACCCACCTGGGCCCGGGTGTGTGCAACCAGAGTCTGTGCAACCGGAGTCCGCGGCCCAAAAGCTGTTGCTTTTCACACGTCAGCTGTGCTGGACCAGAAGGCAGAGGCGAGCCTGCCCAGGGCTGGGGACAATTTCGGTAAGATATGGGTCCTCACACGCCCAGGCCCTGGGACGAAACAGGTGCCTGGTAAGGCCCGTGGCGGGGCAGCGGTGGGGACGCTGCTGTCTCTGCTTCCACCCCACGCCGCCCCACCAGGGTCTCAGGCTCACGAGCACCTTTCCTGCACCGCCACCGCCCCCAACCAGGGCAGCCTTGAAGGACCCGGGAGGTGCTCCTGCTCCCCTCACTAGGAGCCTGTGGGTGGGCAGCACTGTTTTCATGTCACAGATGGGGAAACTGAGGTTCTGAGGTTAAGCAACCTACTGAGTGGGGGGCCAAGTCAGGCTTTGAAGCTGGACCTCCCTGCGGTGTCCTCCACACCCACGAGCATACGTGTGTTACTCATTCAGTCGTGTCCGACTTTGCGACCCCATGGACTGTAGCCCACCAGGCTCCTCTGTCCGTGGAATTTTCCAGGCAAGAATATGGAGTGGGTTGCCATTTCCTTCTCCAGGGGATCTTCCTGGCCTAGGGATCGAACCTGGGTCTCCTGCATTGCCGGCAGATTCTTTACCATCTGAGCTACCAGGGAAGCCCATGAGCATCCGTGGCGCATCACAAACCAGCACTCTGGGGCTTGGGCACAGAGTTCAAGAAAGAGGATGAAAAGAACCAGCCCCACTTACTGGGGGCCACACCTACAGTCATGCTGGGCTGGACCTGGAGATGGCATCAGCAATTATTCTATCACCAGTTATTAGAAAAAAAATTCTTACATAGCATTTCCTACCTGCCAGGTACAGTAGTGAGCAGTTCATAGGTATCACCTACTTTAATTTCATCTTTCTAGCAACCCTATGAGCTATGTGTTATTGTCAACCCCATTTTACAGATGAAGAAATGGGCCCGAGAAGTTACGTCCCTTGCCCAAGGTCACTCAGCTAGTGAGAGCTGGGCGGCGAGCTTCCAGTCTGTGCCCTCGGCCCCTCCCCACGAGTCCTCATCAGGGCTCCGTTTAGCACAGAGGCTCCAGCTTCTCGTTCTCACGCTAATTATTTTCCACTCGTCTACAACAAGCAGAATTTGCCATCTGCCACGGGCCCTGTCACTGACACCAGCCAACTCCCTGGGAATCAATTGAGGCCTTTCGTTTCCTGCTAGTTGTTCTGAGAGGGAGGCTGGCTGCTGGGGGATGAGTTGGGGGGGGGGGCGGCACCACCCCGAGAGGCAGCAGGATGTGCCCCCCCACCCCTCCACGCCCCAGGCATGGCAGTCAGGCTGGGCCCTCCTTCCACCCTGCAGTCTTCCCTGGTCCTCTCCTCCAGCTTTGTCCTGGGCCAGAATGGACTTGTTCTGGAGAGCAGAAGAGATTCCCCTCTGGCCAGTCCAGGTTTTGTTTCTGAATTCTTCCCTGGAGACGGTTTCTGTTCTTGAAACTAGGAATGGCCTTTGCCCCACCCTTGTTCTGGGGCCCAGGGCCGAGGTGCCCTGGGGCAGCTCAGAGGCCGGGCTCTGGACTCCCACCCCTGGCCAGTTCCTTCCACCTGTCTGTGCCTGCAGGCAGGCGCCCATCCCAGGTGTGCTTCTATTTAGGCAGAGTCTTTCCTGGGCTGCCCCTGTGGTAGTGCCACGTCCCCCTTCCCCTGCGACCCGCAGTCTCAAATGCGAACACCTGGAGGGTAATGGCTCCTCCAAGGAGCCCACCGCTGGCTTCCCTCCAGCCCTGAGTTTGCATCTTGGTTCTGTTACTTCTAGGTGTCTGTGACCTTCATTTCTCTGAGCCCCTGTTTTTTCATCTGCAGGAGAGGACAAGGAAGGACTCCCCGCTTCACCGGGAGTCGTGAGGAGTAAATGAAATAACGCATCGAAAGCACTCAGCGCCTGGCAAGTATTCGCTGCCCCCATCATTATTTATCCATCAACTTCTCCTGAGAGTGCTTGGACCTCATCCTCACTGCCCAAGTCCTTCCCCTCCCAAGCTGTAGCAGGGCTGCTGATCTCTGCGAGCGACTCAGGCTTCCTGCACAGAAAGGCCCTGCTCTTCACCCCTGTGCACCAGGCTGACCCATGCCTGCCCTCACCTGTGCCAGCCTACAGGAGGCCCTGACCCACCTTCTCGGGCAGGGATTGCAGGAGTCCCACCTGCCCAGGCTGGTGGGAGGCCTCACCGGCCCCACCTCCTTAACCCAGGAAGAGCCACGGAGATGAGAATCACCATCTCACGGCTCAGCTCGGACAGGGCAGCTCTGGCCCAAGGCCACTCCGTGCTCCTGCAGACGCCCCCTGTCATCTGTCTGTCTCAGAGGTTCAGTGGGTCCCTTGGAGGCCCCTTCCCAGCCCAGACTCTGGATGCTCCGAGGGGCGGAGGCCCAACGCTCATGCCAATGTGCCCACTCCAGCGTCCTGCTAGCAGTGCCCCTTGTAGACCCCCGGCCCCTCACCTCCCCCAGGGCCTCTGCTCTCTGGCGAGCCAGTCGCTGGGAACCCCACCAGGCAGTTCATCTGCAGCACTCTGGCCGGGCTTCCCAGAGCTTCCGAGAAGAGACTCCCTGTTTCAGGTGCTGGCGACACCTCCGAGAGGATTTCGCACCCTCCACTTCACGAGGAGCCCCTAGCAAGGCCGCTAATGATCTGCTAAGCGGGCACACCTCACCCAACACCTTCCTGCCGGGAACCCCGCCCCCACGCCCGGCATACCCTGTGCCACCACGGTCCTATCGCGCCTGCCTCTGCAGCCTGTACTGGGGGGCTCCCGACTCCAGGGGTTGGGGCTGCGTGGGCTATGCAGGATCCGCAGAGGGGGGCCCCCTCCCCAGGCAGCATAGCCATCTAGGGCACAGCCCTGTGCTCGGCTATTGAGTTTCACGTCAACCATTCCCTGGGCATTGCAGAAGCAGGCAGGGATCGAGTGACTGCGTAACACAAGCTCTCTCCCAGGGGACGAGGTCTGCAGAGTCCCCGTGTACCACAGGAGCATCGCTGGAGGTGGCAGGTGCTGCTCTCATGGGCCCGGGGGCCTCGGCCCAGGCCCAGCCCCTCTGCCCTCCTCTCCCGTGCCCAGCGAGTGGATGGCAGCGCTCTCTGAAGTGGGTTTCTCAGGCACCCCCAGATGAGGGGAGGGGGTCACAGCAGGCTGGGGCTTGCTGGTCAGAGTGGCTATTAGCTTTTTTACCCACTGGGGCTCCTTGTGACATTGTGTTTGAGCTAAATGGTCTCAGGGCTTAAAAACGTTTGAGAACCCCCTGGAAACAGCCTGACCTCTCAGGTCAGCCCACTCTGGCCCTGGCTTTTAGAGTTCTACTTGCTGTCTGGGTGTAGGAGAGAGCCTGGCACCTCCACCCGGGGGCTAGGCTAATTCAACCATCACTCGTGTCTGCCTGGCCTGCGCCACAAGGTGCCGAAGGAAACGGTGACCCACCCAGGTGCTCGGAGACTCCCTCCGGCCCCCTCACTCCCCCACACCTCCTTGGGCACGGCAAAGCCAGGCCCAAGCACGTGACCCCAGGTCTCCAGGGAGGGCTGGGGGCTCCGAAGGCCACGGGATGGAGAACAGGGTAGACCTGCCTTTTGTTCCAGGGTCTCTGACCACTCAGGCGTGCACTGAGCGATGACCTTCAAAGTCCGGACGAATCAACCACTGCTTTCTCCTCCTCGGTAAAGCAGGGCTGGTGACGACAGTGCCTCCCCCGTGGGAGATGACAAAGTGGGTTCAAAGTTGTGAAGTGCTGAGAGCTGGGTCCTGCATACGAGGGATGCTGGGTAGCATTGGTTACACACACACACATCTGTTTACAGTTTTAACTAAATCAACCCCCTCCTCACAAGTGCATTGCTGCTGCTGCTGCTAAGTCGCTTCAGTCGTGTCCGACTCTGTGCGACCCCAGAGACAGCAGCCCACCAGTCTCCCCGGTCCCTGGGATTCTCCAGGCAAGAACACTGGAGTGGGTTGCCATTTCCTTCTCCAATGCATGAAAGTGAAAAGTGAAAGTGAAGTTGCTCAGTCGTGTCCGACTCTTAGCGACCCCATGGACTGCAGCCCACCAGGCTCCTCCGTCCATGGGATTTTCCAGGCAAGAGTACTGGAGTGGGGTGCCATTGCCTTCTCCACACAAGTGCATTAAGACTCCTAAATTCCCCTTGTTGTTGTTACTGCTTAGTTGCTAAGTTGTATCCGACTCTTTGAGACCCAATGGACTATAGCCTGCCAGGCTCCCCTGTAGATGGGACTTTCCAGGCAAGAATACTGGAGTGGGTTGCCATTTCCTTCTCCTGGATCTTTCCGACCCAGGGAGCAAACCCACGTCTCCTGCAGTTCAGGCAGATTCTTTACCACCGAGCCACCAAGGAAGCCCCTGAATTCCTCTCAGATAAGCTGACACCGGCCAAGCCGCTAGCTTCGAGCTCTGCACCCGCCAGCCCCGGCAGCCCCGCTGCCGGGCAAGCCCGTTCCCCGCGCCCACGCCCCTCTCCTGCTCATCAGAGGAGTGCCCCCTGTCTGGTGCTTCCTCCTCTCCGGATACCCGCTCGCTTCAGGGGTTCCTCCCTGGCGAAGCCCGGGGCCCATACAGTCGGCCTTGAGGCTCCGTCCTGGTTGGTCAGCGCACAGCTCATCAGTGAAGTTGCAGCCCGCCATCCTGTAGGCTCCAGGCCCTCCGTCCTCACCTTGTCTGTTACACTGGAGGCCCCCAAAAAGGTAATCCTGGCCTCCCCCTTCTTCTCCCCCCGGGCTAGGGGATTGGCCCAGTGGCTCAGGGCAACATAGACTGGAAATGGGGGCCTCCACAATGGGGGTGACTCCATCAGGCCCCAAATAGAGGTCAGCCTTCTGCCTCCTCAGGCCTGGGCGGGACCCAAGGGCCAGCTCCGTATCTGGGCATGTGAGGCCTGGGAGGGAGCAGCGCCCGACCTGGGCTGGGGAGTAGGGTGTCCCTTTCCTCCCCAGAGGACTCACCCTCAGGGCCTGGGGCCCCAGGCTCATCTCACTGTCACTCCTGGGGCCGCGGCTTCCAGGCCTGCTCCCTGGGGTGGAAGGAGGGGGAGCCTGGGTGTGGAAGGAGACCAGCCCTGGTGACCGCAGACTGCCCGCCCTTCCTGCCCCCAGTGGCACTCCATGGGCATTTCGCAAGGTCACGGCAGGGAGGTGACATTTAGCGGGGTCTCCGCCCTGTCAACCTGGGGCAGGCGCCCGTGGCCCCATTAACTGCTCGCCACCAGCAGGGACGCACCTGGCAGCCCCAGGGAGGTTGGCAAAGCTGCCGATGACTCCAGGGAGGTGCCATTGCCTTCTCCACACAAGTGCATTAAGACTCCTAAATTCCCCTTGTTGTTGTTACTGCTTAGTTGCTAAGTTGTATCCGACTCTTTGAGACCCAATGGACTATAGCCTGCCAGGCTCCCCTGTAGATGGGACTTTCCAGGCAAGAATACTGGAGTGGGTTGCCATTTCCTTCTCCTGGATCTTTCCGACCCAGGGAGCAAACCCACGTCTCCTGCAGTTCAGGCAGATTCTTTACCACCGAGCCACCAAGGAAGCCCCTGAATTCCTCTCAGATAAGCTGACACCGGCCAAGCCGCTAGCTTCGAGCTCTGCACCCGCCAGCCCCGGCAGCCCCGCTGCCGGGCAAGCCCGTTCCCCGCGCCCACGCCCCTCTCCTGCTCATCAGAGGAGTGCCCCCTGTCTGGTGCTTCCTCCTCTCCGGATACCCGCTCGCTTCAGGGGTTCCTCCCTGGCGAAGCCCGGGGCCCATACAGTCGGCCTTGAGGCTCCGTCCTGGTTGGTCAGCGCACAGCTCATCAGTGAAGTTGCAGCCCGCCATCCTGTAGGCTCCAGGCCCTCCGTCCTCACCTTGTCTGTTACACTGGAGGCCCCCAAAAAGGTAATCCTGGCCTCCCCCTTCTTCTCCCCCCGGGCTAGGGGATTGGCCCAGTGGCTCAGGGCAACATAGACTGGAAATGGGGGCCTCCACAATGGGGGTGACTCCATCAGGCCCCAAATAGAGGTCAGCCTTCTGCCTCCTCAGGCCTGGGCGGGACCCAAGGGCCAGCTCCGTATCTGGGCATGTGAGGCCTGGGAGGGAGCAGCGCCCGACCTGGGCTGGGGAGTAGGGTGTCCCTTTCCTCCCCAGAGGACTCACCCTCAGGGCCTGGGGCCCCAGGCTCATCTCACTGTCACTCCTGGGGCCGCGGCTTCCAGGCCTGCTCCCTGGGGTGGAAGGAGGGGGAGCCTGGGTGTGGAAGGAGACCAGCCCTGGTGACCGCAGACTGCCCGCCCTTCCTGCCCCCAGTGGCACTCCATGGGCATTTCGCAAGGTCACGGCAGGGAGGTGACATTTAGCGGGGTCTCCGCCCTGTCAACCTGGGGCAGGCGCCCGTGGCCCCATTAACTGCTCGCCACCAGCAGGGACGCACCTGGCAGCCCCAGGGAGGTTGGCAAAGCTGCCGATGACTCCAGGGCCCAGACCTTTCAACCAGAGCTGAAGGCACCACGGAGACAGGCTGGCAGGGCCGGGCGCTGAGTGCTATAACGGGATGCCCACCTGGGGCCCAGGAGACAGACAGGGTCCTGGCCAGACCGACTGGGGCCGAGGCTCCTGCCAGGCGGAGAGTGGCACCGTGTCCCCGCCGGGGCTTGGGGAGGAAGGTGACAAGGCCTGTTTCCTCAGCAGGCCCAGCCCTTCGCCGCTCGCCCAGGAAGCCTCTGGAGTCGGGGGTGGCGGTGGGGGAGTCGGCGAGAGCTAGGGGACTGGAGGAGGTGGCCTGCGTCACAGCGCCTGCTGACTGCCCCACCCTCGGTGGCCGCTGGCTGCTATAAATATGGCTCCTGCCTCCGATGGTGCAGGAGGTGACCTAGAATTGTGGGCTCTGGGGCCTCCTGGGCACCCCTCCCCGCCAGCATCAGAGGCAGCAGCCTGACCAGAATGTCCTTGCAGCTCGAGAGCCCACCCCCACGGTGAGCACGGCCCCGGCCAGGGCTGGGGAGACCCCAGCACTGAGGGGGACGACGGCTGCGGCTTCCCAACCCATGTCCCACCACCGTCCTTTCTACCACTTGGCAGCAAGCGCCAGGGATGCCAGGTCCCCCGAGATTGAAGGCCTGGCCAGTCTGCAGAGGAGACAGGTGGGAGGCCCGAGACCACCCACTGAAGCCTCCACCCTAAAGCCCAAGGGCAAAGGCCCTAAGGCCATTTGTTCCGGTCCCCCACCCCTCCCTCAGTCCACGGTTCCTCGGCAACGCCACCTGGCTTGCAAACCTGCCACGGCCCAGAAGCCACCCTGGATGGACTCAACTGTGACTGTCCTCCTTCCAGTCGGTGGCAGGCATCTGAGTGAGCCCGTCCCCCCATCAAGGGACCCCAGGCGGGCCCGGGCCCAAACCCCAGGGCTGGGCGGGCCTGGGAGCAGAGGACACAGTGTGGCCCCAGCCCTGGCTGTTTCGAGGACCCCCCAACCCCCACGTGTGGCGAGTTTGGTTCCAGACTCCCTGGCTCAGGGCAGCACTGGGACCTAAGAGGAGAGGAAGCCAGGATCAGCCCCAGGGGTGGGGCCCCAGGATGTGAACACAGGTGAAACCTAAAAGTTAATTTCCCGCACACAGCCATCCTCCACCCTCCAACACACAATCAGAGAGCCCACTACGTGCCAAGGGGCCACGGCAGTAAGTAAAGGCCCAGGTGGGGCCAGCCCTCAAGGATCCGACAGGCCAAAAAGGAAAGATAGGCTGGAAGCTGACCTTCACACACGATTGTGAAAAATTCTACGACTTGTGCTCAGAAGAGGGGTCCTCGTCGGAGCCCCAGCAAAGATCTGAGGGGCAGCTGCCTCAAGAATTGGGAGCAGGAGCTGAGATCTGAAGGATAAGGCGGAGTAACGTGGCCACATGGAGAGGGCGGCAGTTCCATGTGCGGGGCGGGTGGTGGGGAGGATGGAGCCTGGAGCATGGAGCGAAGACCAGAACCAGCCAGAGGGGAGCAGAGGGGAGGGACGCGCTGGAGAGGCTCCTGGGGTCTTGTGAGCCAGCTTCATCCTGGAGCTGGGTGGGAAGCTCCGGACCAAGGCAGGCGTGATGCGGGAGAAGGGTGGGGGGCCAGAGATGCAGCAGATGGCGGTGACCGACAGGCCGGGCGCTGCCAAAGACGCCCCGGCCTGATGATGGTGCCCCCGGACAGGCCGAGGGGCAGACACTGCATCAGCCCTCAGAGCCTTGAGCCACCACCCGGGGCTGCCCGCCTGGAGCACTTCCTGCCCAGTCTCTTCCTGCAGGCAGGGGAGGATGGACCACGCCCCGCTCCACCCGCTCCTGGGGGAACCCACTCTAGTCTCAGCTCTGCCCAGTTCTGCCCTCGGTGGGTGCAGCAGGCCAGGGCGCTCGTCCAGCAGGCACCCACTCAGGGGTGGTCCCTGGGCCCCACTCCCACAGTCGAGGGACCCCCATAATGAGCCTGAGGCTGGAGGCATTCCTCCTTCCGTGCTCATCTCCTCACTCTTCCGGCCACTGGCTCTGACCACAAATGCCACCACGCAGGGGAGGGGGCGTGTGCTGCGCTAAAGCAGGGAAACAGGCTGGGAGAGAAGTCTCTGCCAGTCAACCAGCCTCCCCCCGCCCCCACACCCCATTTCCAGTCTCCGTGCAGAGCTCATTGCACGTGGAAAACACTCTCCTTCCTCTGCCGGCCGGCCTGCCCTCACCTCCACGCTGCCCTTGCTCACCACGCCCCAGGCACGTGGGCTCTCTGTCTCTCAGACAGCGGGGTGTGTCCTGTCTCCTGGATGCGTCACCCCCCCTGCCCACCCCATCATTCCCATCCCAGCTCAGGCATCCCTCCTCCCGCCTTTCTGCATAGCCTCAGGGCAGCCCGAAGGCCCTCTCCATCACATTACCATTTTATTTCCCTCTCAGCACTTTCCATCTAACCCTCTCTGGTTTATTCCTGTGTCGATGTGTTTACTATCTAAGCGGCAACCCACTCCGATATTCTTGCCTGGAGAATACCACGGACAGAGGAGCCTGGTGGGCTGCAGTCTATAGGGTCACACAGTCAGAACATGACTGAAGTGACTTAGCACGCACATTACGGTCTAAGTCTCCCCACCAGGATGTGGCTCCTGGGCAGGGGCCTTGTCTGTCTCCTTCCCTGGTGTGTCCCCAGCCCTCAGCAAAGGGCCTGGCAGGCGGCACATCTAAGCACAGCCGTGGGGAATCCAGCGCAGAGTGGAGCCCAGAGCTAGGCTCCTGTATTTCCAGCCCCAGCTCTTCCCATTCCACCCACTGGCCATGTGCCTTGAGTCCCAGCTCGAGCCTGGACGGCTCTCCTACAGCAGAGGCCACAAACGGGGTTCCCAGGCGCCCGAAGACCACACTGCGGGTGAGGCAGGGGAGAAACGGGGCATCATCATTGCTTTGATGATGCAGAAATGCAGGGTCGGGGTGTCGGGGTGCTGGTGATCTGCTGGGTCGACACAATGAGCAGTGGAGCCAGGATGTGGCCAGTTGTCTGGGGTGTCCTGTTGGCTAAGGGGCTTCACTGCGTTGATGAACCTGCTCCCTTGCCCTCCCAGCAGGTGCCCAGGCCTGCCTGTCCATGGGAGGGTGGCCTGTGGTACCCCCCGCCGCAAAGCCTGCTGCTGGAGGGAAGGCACACGTCAGTGGGGAGAGCACCAGGGCTTGTGTGTTCTCGGGGTGTGGCAAGCACTCGAGCCCCCTCCCCACGACAGGGTCTCTGAGAGACCCACATGCCTGAAGCCTGGGGGGGGGGGGCGGGGGGCTCCTCAGGATCCCGGGGATACTGTCAGCCAGAAGGAAAGGGAATGCCTGGAGAATGACTCCCCTCTTCGGGCCTCAGTGATCTCCCATTTGGGGCTTCCCAGGTGGTACAGCTGATAAAGAACCCCTTGCCAATGCAGGAGACACAAGAGACACAAGTTTGATCCCAGGGTTGGGAAGATCCCCTGGAGAAGGAAATGGCAGCCCACTCCAGTATTAATGCCTGGAGAATTTCATGGACAGAGCCTGGCGGGCTACAGTCCACGTGGTCACAGACAGTCAGACACGACTCAGCACACAATGCACAGGATCTCCCATTTTCCCAGGACTCACTTTTTTATTCCCCCTGAATGCTCACCTGCCGAGGGCCTTCAGACTCTGCTTTGCAGACATAATCCTAGGAAAGATGCTGAAATATCCATACCACCGCACGGCTGCCCTGGGCGGGAGATGGGCCGGAAATGACCATTCCAGTCCCAGTGTTTTAGATCAATCAGAACCAATGCCAAAACCTAGGCCATCGGTGACTTGCCCATGACTGTGGAGCCTCAAAGCCTCTTTCCTCTCCAGACAATGGGCACAGAAACAGTGGCTGCCTCCTGGGCTGGGGGCTGGGGGGACCAGAGGTGACTGGGGAAAGGGCCTGCCCTGCAGATCCTCTTTCTGCCTCCTCCCTGTGACCCTCATCTGCTCTCTGCCAACTTCCTAGGAATGCGAGAACAAACAAGACAGAGCGGAGGCTTCTTAGAAGGAAAGCACTATAGAAAGCCTCACAACATGATTACTTCCCTTTAAGACAGAACCCTGGGCTTTGACACCCCCGCCCCCGTGGGGCCTCATCGGGATTCTCCCAGCATCCCCCCTCCTCCTGCACAATCGGGAGACTGAGACCAGAGGCTGAGGGCAGGCCTAGCGGGAGACACACCCCAGCATCCCCCTACTAGATGCAGAGGACCAAGGCGGGTCTGGACAGCGGGCAGGCTGGTTCTCGGCCCTGTGGCCGACTCTTGTGCAGCCCTCCCACCCTTGGTGTCCGGTGTCCTCTCAGCTCTTCTGGGCCTTGGGAGGACACCTGAGATCACATCTGGGAAGTGCTCCGAGCTCCCCAGAGAAAAAAAGCCAGAGGGATCCAAAGTGGGATGGATTATGTATCAATGTGCTCCTTTATTAGCACTTTGGTTTAGGTCAGGGGCAGAGGGGGGAGACGCATGGGGTTCACTGTCAGAGAACCCAGGCTTTGTACTGCACTCGGCTTCTACTACCTGTGGGCAAGTTGCATCCTCTCGGAGCCCTGATTCCTATAAAAGGGGGAGGGGGACATAAGATCTGAGTGATGCTGGTTAAAGTACAGCCTGCAAACAGGGACTGCCAGGGTACCAGCCTCACAGTGTTCCCACGGGGGTGACAGTCGAGGGCTTGGCAAGAGACCACATGAAAATGATGTATGTTAGGGAGCATCCTTCTGTTGGGGAAGTTGAGTTGTAGATGAAAGGCCTGAGGATGGGGCTGTCTGCAACGTCACTTGAACTTGCAGACCCTGTGTCCATCCCCAGGCAGAAACCGACCCGGATCAGCAGCAGGAGAGAAGGCTGAGCAGGGCCTGGCAGCTTCTGTGACTTAAATCACAACCTCAGAGGACTAGCACTCCCCTCTTCCACGTCGGCCCTGCTCCCCAGATAAGAGGTGGTGGAGACACCAGGCTGCCTCCCTGGCCCCAGCACACAGCCAGCTCCCCCAAGGCCAGCATGGGAGTGACCGGACAACCTCACACAGCCGCACCCACCTGGGGAGACCGTCCCCAACTTGAGCTAGGATGCGCTCCTGGCTGCCCATTGTGTAGAGAGTTCTTTGCCCATGGTGGGTGCAGTCCAGCCACTTGGTGACAGCCTGATGGTCCTCACGGCTTGTCTGGCAGGCACCAAGGGGTGGAGTGACAACGGGCCACAGCAGAGGGCTTGCTAAAGGCCACAGTGCAAAGCAAGGTGGGCACCCCGCGGTGGGGCGAGATCCCTCATTCTCCCAGGACCCAAGCCTCAGGCAGGATTCCAGGGAGCGGGGTGCCGGCTCCCTGTCCAGCTCATTCAGGCCTCTCCCTGGGGTCCCAGCTTCGGGGGAGAAACGGCTACTTCTCCACTGGGATGCCAGACCCTCCGAGCTTCTGTTTACTTAATCTGTTCTCCTTGGTCCCAAAGATCCAGCCTGTGACTTCAGGGAGCCACCAACACATTCCCCAGTTGGTGAATGCTGCTCTCAGGAAGAGAGGCGGGGGGGCGGGGGCCGGCCCGGGCCCAGGACCAGGACCAGGGAAGCTTCTGGTTCTGATTCATCTGAAAGGAGGTGAGGCCAGGGCAAGGAAGGCCTGAATCAAGGCAGATTCTCCTCGCTGGGAGGGAGAGCAGGGCCATGGACAGGCACAGCTGCCCCAGGAAAGGAAGGCACAGAGGTGTCCGGTGGGATGCTCCCAGCTGAGGCCACGTGCTCCTCTGCTCCTGGCCGCACAAAAGCCCCATTGATGCCAGGCCTCGCCTCCACGCTGCTGCCCTGACTCAAGGGCTCTGGGGACCTCTCCTGCTCCTTGCTGACCATCCAGCTGCAGCCGCCGCTGCTGCCCTGGCACGCCAGGCATGCTGGGCCCAGCAATGCAAAGTCACATGCTGTGCGCGGGCGAAGCCTGGCACTGCTGGGGCAGCGTCAGACTGCAGGGTGTGGCGCTCACGGGCAGTGCAGCCCTTCTTGGTCACACGGAAAAGCTGGATGCCAGAAGCAGTGGACCACTCGTCCGCCCTGCTCTCCAGTCCCACCCACTTTCCTGGAGGGCAGATCCTTGGGCAAACAATCAGCCAGGTGCTGGCGGCATGGAAAAAGCAGGGCTGGGAAAAGCAAACACTGCAGGCTACCCCCACTCCACCCTGCACACCAAGCCTTCTCCAGGAGAAGGAGGTGCTCCAGGGGACAGGGTATGCACCCAAGCAGGAGGCTGCCAGGGAGAGTCAGGCTGACCTGGGCCTGGACCTTGACCAGTTCCTGACTGGGTAACTCTGAACAAGTCTCGGGACCTGGGGCAATGCCCACATGCACCACTCCTGTGAAAGTTAAATGGGAGGAGGCCTGTGTGGGAGCAGTTAGCACGGTTTGGCATAGACTAGGGTCTTGATTCGGAGGCTCTGTCCAGTGCTACATGGATGTGGGGTGAAGCGGGGCAGGTCACAGAATGAGGGGCAGCACCTATGGAAGTCTGGGCACCACAACTTCTGAGGGCATGCTTACTCACGGCCCCCTTGTCTCAGCCTCTGGGAGAGACTTCTGACAATGGCCCTACCAGCAGGGGCTGCTCCACCAGCAAGAGATGCTCCACTAGCTGAGGCAGGAGGTGCTCTACCAGTAGGGGGATGCTCCACCAGCAGGAGTGCTCCGCCAGAAGGAGGTGCTCCACCAGCAGGGGATGCTCTACAGTGGGAGATGCTCCACCAGCAGGAGTGCTCCGCCAGAAGGAGGTGCTCTACCAGCAGAGGGGTGCTCCACCAGCAAGAGGTGCTCCACCATCAGGGGCTGCTCCACTAGGAGAAGATGCTCCACCAGTAGGAGGTGCTCCACTAGAAGGAGGTCCTCCACCAGAAGGTGGTCCACCAGAGGTCCCCTACCAGCAGGGGATGCTCCACAGCAGGAGATGCTCCTGCTGGCCCCAAACTCAGGGCAACCATGAGTCAGATCCCAGAACTTCCTCCAGCTGCTGAGGGCCCCACTGGCCCCCACGCAGTGCTTCTGCTTCAGGCTGGCCCCGCCCCACAAGCAGCCAGAGGGTCACTGTCTGCTCCTCCTCACAGACCCTGCTCTGGGGTTGAAGAGCACACGCTGGTGAAACAAGCTGGCTTTCATCTGCTCTATTATTCACCACGGTGGAGTGCTCTGCGGCATCAGAGTTCGTCATGCCTCCGTGCCTTTGCACAGGCCATTCTCATGGCATAGGATGCCTTTTCTAATCCTTTGCTCCCCTGAACTCCTCAACCTACCAGGGCTTAGCCTAAACACGCCCTCCTCTGTGAAGCTCGCAAAAGCCTGCCAACCCTGAGGCAGATCCGACTGGTGCCCTTCCATTCCTGTCCCAGGCACCCTGGTTCTCCACCAAGCTGGGAGCTCATAGAGGGCAGGACTGCATCTTCGGCCCGTGTCCTCGGCACCCAGACTGTGCCTTGTGCCTCGCAGCTGCTCAAGAAACATCAATCCAGGCCCAGGCCCTTGTTCTTCCAAGATCTCGCCGGTGGCCTTTTTGGCCAAAGAGACTCAGGCAGCGTGTGGGAACCTAGGCAAGACAGCTTCCCTCACGAAGCTGATGGGTGCTCGAGGATTCTTCTGCTTGGACACCATCCGCGCTCTGCGCACCAAGCTTCCCCACAGTCAGAGGCGGCTTCGGGGGCTGCAGGCTGCCTCCCCGTCTCCCAAAGCAGAAAGCAAAGTTAACAGGAGGGCGAGCACAGGGAAGGGAAGTGCAGCCGGAACTGCAGGGAGAAAGGGAGTCGTGGCTGCCATCTGCTGTGAACAAGATGTTTGGAGAACACGCACTCCTCGGCTCGGAGGTCTCCCAGCCAACTCTCGGAGGGCGGCCGCCCCTCCGCAGATGGGCGCCAGCGGGCTCAGCCAAGCCCAAGAGGGGCCAGGCCCCCTCCCACCGCCCAGACCTTCCAGCTGCCCCCGCCTGACCTCTTGCTTCTCAAGCAGGCTGGGCCGGGGGGTGAGGGGGAGACGATGCCAGCCCAGGATGCGAGCCACCTCTTCCAGGGAGCCCCCCACAGGCTCTGAGGGGACAACTCCATCACAGTGATAATAACATTGCAGACATCATGATAACAAGGGTAACAACACCAACTACTGTTCAGTGAGAGCCGGATGACCTGCTGGAAGGCCTTGTACTGGAAGCTCACGGCCACGGTCTCATTTCAGCTGTCACCCCAGGGAGGAGGGAGGAGACATGGAGAGTCCAGGAAAGCGCCTGTGCTCTGCCCCAGGGTGTGGGGCACCCGGCCACTGAGGCCCATTAGGAGACGGTCCTCGGGCCCTCCTTTATTCTCTAAGCTGGAGGGCTCAGTGAGCAATAGGAGAACATCTGGGTGAGAAGGAACCTTCTGGGCCACAGAGTCACACACCCGCATTTCAGGGAGGGAAGCAAGGGTTAAGGATGCAGAGACCTGCCCCGGGCCACCCGAGGTCAGTGGCAGGTGGGGGACATGAACCCTGGCCTGGGACCTGGCTCCCAGGGCCTCAGCAGGCTCCCAAGCAGGGCTGTCCTCTGGCCTTTAAAGAAAGCGGCCCTCGGAAGGCTAAGGGGGCTGGCCCTGCCTCTAGGGCCCATCCCCATTTGGACCAGGCCTCCTTTATCCTCTGTGCCCCAGGCTGCAGCGCGGCGGGGGCCGAGCTGAGAGCCAGGGAAGGAGAGGCCTGTCTTCCTGGCTGTGCCCCCAGGCCTGCTCTAGACCTCCCCCTGGGTCACCCTGCCCAGAGCCTGCTCACAGAGGAATTTATGTGGCCAACAAGGCTGGGCATGCTTGCAGGGGTGCTGGGTGGCCCGCTCACCAGAGACACTAGAGCTGCCCCGTGGCACCCGGCCAACTACACCCGTGGCCTCTCTCACCAGACCAGGAGGGTGGTTTCTGCAGGTGGGCTGCGGAGAAGCCTGCCCGCCTAGACTGAACTATGCCAGGGCTCTGAATGCCCCTCCATGGACCTCGCTCAGCCCTGGGCAGCCCGGCCCCTGGAGGGGTGGTGGGGGGTTTGCGGGGCTGCCGGCCCCTGCCATTCCAGCCTGGAGAGGTCAGGGGGCAGCACCCTCCCTCCCTTCCGCACCCGGAAGGCAGGATTTCTGGGGCAATCACCCAGAACTGTGCCTCCCATCCCATCCCCAGCCCGGCTCGCCCCACGCAGCCTGCTGCAGCCGCCCCCACAGGCCTGCTCTCCAGCCGCGCGCTCCACATTTCTGTCTGCTTGGTCCTCCCCCAGCAACCCCCCACCCCCATGCCATGATTGCAACACCTCCATCCCGCTGCCTGCTCTCTGGAGAGCAGCACAGGCAGCCGGTGGCCAGAGGGTCTGAAGACGGGCTCCGCGGGGCATCTGTGGGCCTGGAGATCACGCGCCGGCTTGTGTGAGCTCTTCTGGGGGGCAGCCTGCAGTTTTCTCTCCTTCTCCAGGGGCTCTTGGCCCCCGGGCTGGGTCACTGCCCTGGCCCCACTTCCTGCCTCTCAGTCCCCACCGGGTTGCCCTGGCTCTGAAGTGCCCGGGTGGATCAGGGAATCAATGGCTTCTCTGTTCTCCAGAGGGAAGGTATTTCATCACCCTTGGGGGGAATCTTTCAGGGAGGCAGGGAGCAGCCAGGCGCCGGCTCAGGACCCCCGAGGCCTCAAGGCTCCTCTTGTGTTGGAAAGTGGGAGCCCTGTGCTTGACGGAGATGTA